>JXCR01143447.1:0-20533 GCA_002079205.1 Phalaenopsis hybrid cultivar
CAATTTAATCATTGAAATTGATTAAAAATTAAATAATAATAATAGAAATTTGATTCAAAAAAACATGATATTTTGTTTAAGTGTTCCTTTTATCTTAGAAAACCTCTAATAATGTTTTCATAAATATAAATTTTATTTTGGATAATTAAATAAATTAACTTTTGAAAATCCTATCTTCTAAATATTAAATAATTATCTAAATTAAATCAAATTTTTGAGAGGTCCACATGTTCTCCTCTAACATTAAAATTTCCTCATGAATATTACACTCTAAACCCTCAAAATCATTTGAGTTGTGTTTGATGAGTTATGAGGCGAATTCCCCCAAGGGCAAAATAGTCATTTTTAAACTTTGGTGTCTTAACCAAAATTTAGGATTAACAAAGGGAAAAATGAGATAATTTTGATCTTTATAAACATGTTTGGATGATCGAAATATAATGGGATTAAGTGGTAGAATCTCACTCACCAACCACAACATCAATAAGATCATAATTCTCCATATCTTCATGACTTGGAAATCAATTGAGATCAGACGATTCTTGAGTGATGGGCTTAAGTCAAAAAGATGATAGTTTACTTTTATTAAGTCCAAAGTTGAGGATGGTTTGACCTTTTGATATGAATATATTTCACTTAAACCAAAGCCTTGATAATCGCCATTTCACCTATTATGATTATTAAAGGCTTAGTAGTGACCTAGGCTCGATTTCTAAACTCAATTGATCGGATTTAGAAGATGACATAATTGGTGACTAACATCTTTAAACACTACAAGCTTGACCTCAATTACAGGCACCACAGTCTTGAATGACTTAAATTGCCTTAGGAGCACCCACTCACATAACCTTTAAATAAAACATCAATTGATTAATCAAGTACCCTATCATCGGGATAATTAAATTGTTAAATTTCACTGAGCAACGGGGTAATCACACTCCAGCCTCAGATGATTAATGGAACAATATGATAAGTCAAAATGAACTCAGAATATTTCAAGAGATCTTCAAAGTGATCCGGGGACATGTTTCGAGCATTTTGAAATCTATTGGACTTTCTGAAGGGCAAATTGGACTTACCATATTTTTGTCCTAAAATCATCTATTAGGATCTTTTGAGATTCAATAAAGTCATAGCTAGAGGTTTGGTAGCAAAACCTTCATCTACTCATGCAATTTAAATTCCTTGTAAAACTATATACGTGCCTTGCAAGTACTGACCTTTTAGGTGGTGGAACGAGAAGACTCGTTAGGTACGCTTTTACAGTTTACAGTGCCGTCTTTTTTTGTATTTTCCACATTGTATTTTTATACTTATAAAACTTACATGTTAAACAACAATGTCACCCTGCATGAAAACAAAACTGCAAGGATAGCCGTAAAACCAAAACTAAAACTAAAATCAACCAAGATAAAATTTACCTCCACAACATTCAAAATATAAGACAACTTCAAATTTAATCACAAACATCAAAAACAATAATTGCAACTAAATTAAGATGTCCCTATTAGATGATCGGGAATCCCTCGGAGGAGGTAACCTACGGTTGCTAACTAGATTTCTCATGGTTTAAATGAAAATATGGAAGTCATTAAGTTGAGTTTAGTAAATTTATTTGGACTAAGTGAATCTAATAGATAATAGCGGTACCGCAATGAGGGAACCGTAGGATCCTAATCGGTGTCGCTCTAATCAACTTTAATATGCCCCATAATACCTAAATGACTATAACCATATGGACATCTGATTTGACATCATAACCTGACTCGTCATGGCGAGGAGCTTGGAGCTAGCATTGTGGGAAGTACGTCTATCTTCAACAGTAAGAGGATCTACAATAACATATCTCTTTCTTTAAAATTAAATAACAAGCCATAGGATTTCGATGTTGTTTGCTTATGCAACATAAATCCTCAACTTATCTTTAAGCCTTTGTACAACTCTGTTGTACAATCTAAGCCCTAACTCATCTTAGGATTCCGAGGTTGTCGTTTGTCACGACCTAAATCCTCACATTTTCCAGGCTATTTGTGTGATCGATTTACACGAATGTAAGCCCCAACTAATAAAATTGATAAGATGAAATATTTAAATAATTTCTCCTCAAAATTGAAGCCAAACAATAAGATAGCTTGCGAAACAATAGGATAACTTGAGAAGTCATCGAGGTTCTCCTCCAGATCTATGACATCCCCTAGTTCTTCTTCCTTTGGATTCCACAATAAATGTTTCAAATTTGAATCATTCCTCTTTCACACCTCTTTGTTTGTTTTCGTTAAAAATCATATCCTTTTAAACTCCTTGAAGAAAATATTTTCTGATTTTATCGAGAGTTTTCTTAGGTGGCTTCAGTCATCTAAGATGTAATTAACTATAGGGACTTGCCCTTATAGGAAGCTTTTCCGAACCCAGCTTAATATAAACCCTATTTAATTTTTCGTATTAAATAGGGGAACTTGTCGGCAAATAAAATGGTTTTGCAAACTAAGCGGATGTCATACATTTCTTAGTTTATTTGATCGAGCCACATCCTCAAGTCTTGTGTTTATCCTTCGGGGTAGATGACAGCGACTTTTTATATACCTAAAAATACCAGAATTTGACACAACTGCTTGAAGATTTAAACCCACGGCAATGATGCCAAAAACTTGATGCAACTTTTAATATGCAACAATTTATGAACCTAGATTTATATATTTATAATGATTTTGTAAAGTCATAATTTCAAACGCAAGTATACGTATCGCTCAAGTAATACATGGCTCTAATAGAATCTCGTTTATCGATCCTACAGGGAAGTGAGGTAAGAGGTCCTTAGTCAAATTCTAGTCTACTACAATTAGTCCTTAGTTAGGAATGTCAATTAAAATGATGTTTTATCTAGCAACTACTCCTAAATGCAAGTGTTAAATGTAAAAATAGTAACTATAACTAAATGCAAATATTAATAATTCTAAAGATAACCCTTTTTGGCCATAACTAAATGCAAATATTAATTCTAAAGATAACCCTTTTTGGATGAATTGGTTTGGAGAATTATACTAAAAATTTCTATTCTTATGTAATGAATTAGGTAATGTAAAGGAATGAGATGCATTAAATAAATTGCAAATATTAATTCTAAAGATAACCCTTTTTGGATGAATTGGTTTGGAGAATTTTGAGATACAAAACTACTATTCTTATGTAATGAATTGGATAATGTAAAGGAATGAGATGCATTAAATATCAACGACTATTCTTATGTAATGAATTGCATAATTTAAAGGAATGAGATGCATTAAATATTGTATGTGCCAAATAGGAGCAATCCTATTCTTTACCCTTTAGTCCAGGCATAAAAAAATATTGACTAATCCTATGCTTGTTTACAGAATCTGTGGCTAGGCTGGGAGGATACCAGCTCTCACTTCGGAGTTCCCATGTTCCCCTCGCCTGAGGGCTTACATCTCCGCTTCAGTACTCAAACAATAGAACCGAATTGGGGATTTTAGTCTGTCACCCTAAAATCTCTAATTCTACGCCCATCAAAGTATATTTCCCTATTTATTTGCATTCAANGCATAAGATGTATTAGTATTGAAATATAAAAATGTTCTTCAATTTTTATAAATTGTAACACAAACACATAAGCAAGATAAATGAGGTCAATTCTTCCTCCATCTCATCGCATCTCACTAACTTACTTCCAATTTTCTAACGAAATTACTACACAATTATATTAGGTGCTTATAAATGATTTTGTAGATTCTAATCCCAAAGATAAGATTATCCCTGATATATTAGTTCTCGAGCACCAACATCAGACATCATCATATCCCAATAATTAAGCACCTCTAGGAGTTATAAGTATAGTGTAAAACCATCAATAAGTTACTCATCAAATAGGTTCATGACTCCTATCAAATGAAAATAAAGTCTAAGAAAGGAAGTAACAAAATTGAGATGGAACTATTTCTGTAAAAATTCATAATGTCTTTTGTAAAACTGAAGTTCAGGTTAGACCCGAGTTGCAGTGGATTCGTCAATCTAACTACTACAAGAGAACATACAAGTCTAACCATAATAAGAATTTAATGAATCATCNTGAATTTTGACACTACAACAATCTTTTATTGTAATGTAAATAAAGTGAAATTAAAAACCATCACATTTATAATTAAATCCGCTTCTAACATGCATCGCAAAATCCTAAACATGAATTCTACTCATTACAAAAAAAAAAGCAAAATGAAAGCAATGGCATAATCTTCTCATGCCATTATTTCTAAACAAGAAGAGAGAGTAAGAGAAGCCCATCACAAAGCTAGAAGAAAACACAATGGAAACTTCATTTAACCAAAGCAAATCCACTAAATTAGTGTTTACAAAATCATAAGATAATGAACAACACAATACTTAGCTTTTTCCCTTGAAAGAAAGAAGAAAATCTCTCCCACAAAGTCTCCCATCGATTTATGCAATATTAGAACATCTCCTTACAAATTCTCTCAAAATCTCCTCTCCAATCTCTGGTACAAAACTACATTTATACTCCTATTTTAAAAAATCTAAACTTTCTCCAAACTTTTCCTAACATTCCTCTAAAAAAAAACCCCTTTTTCTAACCTAAATTCATTCTTTTAAAGTGTAGGGACGAAGTTTGAAGAGTTTCCACAAGAATCCTTTCAAAAAGCGTCCAAATACGTTTAATTTCGATCCATAACCGTCTCGGGCGCCGTCGGCGGGCTTGAGGGCGCTGTAGGCAAGTTTTTCTGTCATTTTTCGGTCCTCTCAGGTAAATCTCGCCGTCATCGCCATTTTTTGGCACAGTCGGCGAGCAGACTGTGCAACTCTACTATTTCGCTCCGTTTGGCTCCATTTTAGCTCCGTTTCGCCTCATTTCAATTGCGTTGTGTTCCTAACAGATAGCCCTACAAAATAAGTATGAAGACAACCTTCTTTTAAAGAGTAATCTCATTCAAAAATATGCAAGAAGTGTAAAAGAGATTAAGTATCAAAAGACTTATCGAAAGGTGACAGAGCAAAATTTCATTTCTTGCTCGTTTTTGCTCCAAATTGCACCGTTTTTGTTTTTTTTTGCTCCAATGATCATAATTCATCATACCTACAACAAAACATAAATAATACCCTTCATTAAAGTGCAATATCATCAAAATTAGTGTAAAATAGGTATGAAAATCTCAACATATTTTTCTTGGTCAAAATCTCCCAAACTTAACTATTACTTGTCCTCATATAATCAATATATTTTCCTTTGGTCAAAATCCCCCAAACTTAACTATTACTTGTCCTCAAGTAATTTTAGTTCTACATAAAAGTTATGATCTATTGTAATAAAGTTTTAATTCAAAAATACTATAAGTTTGATTTAAGGGGTCAAAATCCCACAAACTTAACTATTACTTGTCCTCAAGTAATTTTAGTACTATATAAAAGTTATGATCTATTGTGTAAAGTTTTAATTCAAAAGTACTATAAGTTTGATTTAAGTAAATACCATAGCGAGATTTTCAGAAAAAAATTTAAGTAATTAAATTAACTTTGTAGGTACAAGATTATCTAATCATCAAGTTTAAGTGTTCTAGTTTTCTATTCATTTCAAGAATGACTATATGTTGTAATATCAAGTCACTTAGAATACTCAAATGATAGGAACTTCATGAGAACACTACTAGTAAAAGATGTTAATCGATAAATATAAGTTCAGAAATGTATTTAGGTTTTCCTTTTAGGTAGATCCAGTGAAGCCAATTTTTGATTAGGCATCTTCTCAAGTTTCTTCTCACTTTTATATTTTTTCTTTCTTTTATTTTCTCTTTTTTATTTGGATTGCTTTCAATCCTATATATTTTTCTTTTCTTTTCATGGATTGTTGTCAATCATTTCTTTTTCCTTTTTTAAGTGAGGATTACTACATCTGGATAGCCTTTAATGATTTTGAACATCACCTTTCTTTCCCTAAATTTGAAACTCAAAGAATTCCTTTACCTTATAAATATTTCATAGCTTTTACATCATTTAGCCCCAATCTTTTCTTCTCATTGCTTACCTCATAAATATTTCATAATTTTCACATCATTGAATCCCAATCTTTTCTTCTCAAATGTCTTACCTTATAAATATTTCATAGTTTTTACATCATTGAGCCCCAATCTTTTTTTCTCAAATGTGTCTCAAATGAACTTATAAATATTTCATAGTTCTTACATCATTGAGCCCCAATCTTTTCTTTTCAAATGAATTTCCAGAGATATTTCATAGCTTTTACATCATTGAGCCCCAATCTTTTCTTCTCAAATGATTTTTCAGATTCTTACATTTCATAGTTTTTACATCATTGAGCCCCAATCTTTTCTTCTCAAATGAATTCCCAGATTCTTAAACATAGCCTTTACATCATTGAGCCGCAATCTTTTCTTCTCAAATGAATTTCCAGATTCTTAATACTTCAATGAACTTCACCTTTCTTTCCCTAAATTTGAAACTCAAAGCATTCCTTTACCTTATAAATATTTCAAGTTTTTACATCATTGAGCCCCAATCTTTTCTTCTCAAATGAATTTCCAGACTCTTAATACTTCACTTTTACATCATTGAGCCCCAATTTTTTCTCCTCAAATGAATTTCCAAGATTCTTAATACTTCAAAATATAGTTTGCTTTACTTTAAATAGTTAACTATAGTCTTATTCTCTTATACTAAATATCAAAATCTACAAAACTAATTTTCATCACAAAAATATTCCTTTAAATCTACTATAATATTTAAATATCTAAAAAATATAAATCTCTGAATTAAATTCACTACATAAAATCAAATTAAATTTTTTTTAAAATATTTAAATTGAGAATATCTAAAAGTTATTCTTTTTCTTTCCTCCCCCAAACTTGCATTTTTAAATATTTTACAATTTAATTCCATAAAATGTATCAGAAAGGAAAAGTAATTGAATTTACTAGCTACTTCAACATCNTCCAATTTTTTCCAAATCTAGGGATTCCTACAAAGTCCTCGAATTTAAATTTTTCTTTCAGCTCTTCCTTTTCATATTTATTCATATCCTTGTTCCTCATATTTCTTTCCTAGATCCAATATTCTTCTATTATTTTCATCAATTTGCATTATAATATCATCCTTGAAATTTATAAGAAATGGATCTCTATATGATACTTCATGATCTCCCAAATTTTGGATCAAATTCTCTCTAGATAATTTAGATTCTAGATCAATATCATCTATGTTATTCTTCTGTTTCAAATTATCTTCCAATTCTTCAGGAATTTCTTCCATTGATCTTTCAATTTCCTTGTCCGTATCTCTCAACTCAAAGCTCTTTTGAAACAATTCCTTGAATTCTCTACTAAATATCAGTTCACTAATTTTAAATTGTTCATAATTCATTTCCTTAGGATTTATCTCAGAGTCACTAGGTAAAATCTCTGGGGGGGTAACGTTAATTACATTAATAATCTGCCCCAACATCAGAATCTCATTCATTTTGTTTGTATACCACGGAATATGCCATTCAGTGACTTTGAATAACTCTTTCATAGGAGATCTTTTACTAATTTCATCATTCATAATTCAGGCTCATCTTGTGATTGAGTCGAATATGAAGCTATAAAGACTGGTGGTGTATATGAATTCACCAAATAGGTAGGCTTTAAAATTGTATGAGGTAAATTCATTTTAAGGTCATGAGATTTTTCAACAGATGAAATTAAAAGTTTACTATTTTAGTTAAAGTCCATCATTTCACACCTCTCCTGAACATACATACAGTCTTCTTTAAACAACATTTAGACTCATCATGAAAACCCATTTCAATCTCATATGTNCATGAAAGCACATTTTGATCTTATCTGTTAACTTATTTTCAAAACTCTTTTGGAAATGGTTTTTACTTAGATAATGAATTTCATCTATCCAAAAACAATCATCATCATTTCTCTCAGTTGGATATTTCATAACCTTTAAAACATCAAAAGTGGTTTCATGGTCATTAATATTCATAGTTAACTTTCATTTTTGCATATTTATCATAGCTTGTCCAGTAATAAGAAAAGGTCTCCCAAAAATAATGGGATATTCTTTATCTTCCTCCATATCTAATACAATAAAGTCCATAGGAAAGATAAATTTATCCACTTTAACAAGCACATCTTTTATAATCCCTTTTGGATAAATGACAAATCGATCAGCTAACATAAGAGTTATAGTAATGGGAGAAATATTGGCTAAATCTAACCTTTTAAATATAGATAGAGACATCACATTAATGCTCAATCCTAAATCACATAAAGCTTTTCCACATAATCTTTTTTCAATTACACAAGGAATTGTAAAGCTACAATGATCTTTAAGTTTCTGAGAAAAATTTTTCTGAAGTATAGCGCTGCACCCCTCACTTAGTGCAACTGTCTCGTAATCCCCAAATTTCCTATTCTTTTTTAATATCTCCTTCATAAATTTTGCATAACTTGGCATCTGTTTCAAAGCTTCAGTGAAAGGAATATTTATTGTTAACTTCTTAAGAACGTCCATGAACTTTAAAAACTTTTTATCCAACTCATGTTGTCTAAGTCTTTGAGGAAATGGAGGTGGTGGGCTTTCCAATTTGATTTTAGTTGGAGATATTAATTTTTCCAAATCCTTAGAAACATGTTCTTCAGATCTTTTAGTTTCCTTTGTTTCTCTCACAACATTTTTCTCTTTTCTAACCACATCCTCTATCTTTCTTCCACTTTTTACTTGGACAGCTTATACTTGTTTATTAGTGTTCTCTTTAGGGTTGATCTATTGGACAGCTTCTACTTGTTCATTAGTGTTCCCTTTTTCTGTAGGGTTGATCTCAATGTTGCTAGGAAGTGTTCCTTGGGGTCTATTGCTAAGTGAATTAGCATGGGTTGATCTCAATGTTCCTAGGAAGTGTTCCTTGGGGTCTATTGCTAAGTGAATTAGCAATTTGTCCCAATTGATTCTCTATATTTTCAATCGCAGTATTTTGACTTTGCAACTGGTTTTCCATTTGCAATACCACTTTTTCCATAGACATCTTCTTATTCTCAAATTGTTGATCATTGTTAGAGTCCAATGGATATGAAGGTCTATATTTTGTGTTCCCCTGATTATTCCAACTCCCATTAGGATTTGCATGATTATTTTTCCATTGTTCGTTTCCACCCCAAGTAGTATGACACTAGTTAAAATTAGGATGGTTCTTCCAACCTGGGTTGTAAAAATTAAAGTACGAGTTGTTTATGGTATTTAAAGCATCATATAATAAGTTAGAATCAATCGTATGTCCTAATGAACTTTCCTCACTTATTGGAGTGAGTTGAGGCTGGTTCATTCCAAATTGGTCCAACTTCTTTGATATTGCAGCAACTTGAGATGCAAGAATTGAAATCTCATCTGAATCATAAACACTGGCTACTTTTTTAGGATTTACCATTATAGAGGGCCATTAAAATTCATTTGTAGTCATTTCTTCAATTAATGCATATGCTTCATCAAATGATTTTGACATTAATGATTCACCAGCAGCAGCATCAATTATAAACCTAAGGGATTCTACTAACTCATTATAAAAAAATTGAATGATTAACCAATCAGGCAGAGCATGATGTGGACACTTTCTTAGGAGTTCCTTAAATCTAGGCTTCGTATGTTGATTCCCCTTCATACTGACAAAATGAGATAATATCTTTTCTAAGTTTAAAGTGGTCCTTGAAGGTGGAAAATACTTAGTTAGGAATTTCTGAGTTAACTCCTCTCAATTTTTAATAGAGTCAGGTGCTAATGATTATAACCACATTTTAGTCTTATCCGTTAGTGATAAATGAAAAAGTCTTAGTCTAACAACATCATCTGACATACCGTTATAACGAAATATAGCATAAAGTTCTATAAAATTTGATAAGTGTAAATAGGGATCCTCCAAAGGAGTTCCCCCAAACCGATTGTTCTGCACCAGTTGGATAATCTCAGAATTTATATCAAACGAGTCAGGTTCTACGAACGGGTTTTGTATACTTGAGTGAATTTCATCTGTCATAGGATTTACGTAATCCCTTAATGAAGTATGATGATTTTTCAAGTTATTATCTTGAAAGTTTTCCATTTCCATTTCTAATTTTCCGAGTCCTCTTTGGATTTTTATTTTTTTCTTTTTTTTTTAAACTCGGGATCATAAGGCACAAGTCCTGCAGATCCTTTGTTTTGCATATGCAACACAACAAATAATACATTAACAATTAAACAAATAATAGATGAAATATATTCAACACAATAAAACATTTTCACGAACACCTTATTTTTCGTAAGAATAATTTTTTTAACACTTTTTCATATAATAACACTTTTCTCACAAAACAATTTTTACGACACTACAATTTTCCAAGTCTAAGCCTAATTACTTCAACTAAAAATTCTCGTAAAGTTCTTACCGAAGCTTCCCCGACAACGACGCCAAAAACTTGACAGTGACTTTTTATATACCTAAAAATACAAGAATTTGACACCACTACTGGAAGATTTAAACCCTCGGCAATGATGCCAAAAACTTGATGCAACTTTTAATATGCAAGAATTTATGAACTCAGATTTATATATTTATAATGATTTTGTAAAGTCACAATTTCAAACGCAAGTATATGTATCGCTCAAGTAATACATGACTCTAATGGAGTCCCGTTTATCGATCCCACATGGAAGCGAGGTAAGAGGTTCTTAGTCAAATTCTAGTCTACTACAATTAGTCCTTAGTTAGGAATGTCGATTAAAATGATGTTTTATCTAGCAACTACTCCTAAATGCAAGTGTTAAATGTAAAGATAGTAACTATAACTAAATGCAAATATTAATTCTAAACATAACCCTTTTTGGATGAATTGGTTTGGAGAATTTTGAGATATTAACAACAACTATTCTTATGTAATGAATTGGATAATGTAAAGGAATGAGATGCATTAAATATTGTATGTGCCAAATATGAGCAATCATATTCTTTACCCTTTGGTCCAGGTATAAAGAATATTGACTAATCCTATGCTTGTTTACTAAATCCATGGCTAGGCTGGGAGGATACCGACTCTCACTTTAGAGCTCCCACGTTCCCCTCGCCTGAGGGCTAACATCTCCGCTTCAGTACTCAAACAATAGGACCGAATTGGAGATTTTAGTCTGCCACCCTAAAATATCGAATTCTATGCCCATCAAAGTATATTTCCCTATTTATTTGCATTCAACTCCCATGAACTTAACCATCCCATGGAACTGAATGTGATTCTAATTGTTGAGAATTACACAGCCTTCTCGGGTCTTAATGCAATTACAATGAATTTTAACACTACAACATGTCTTTATTATAATGTGAATAAAGTGCAAGTAAAAACCATCACATTTATAATTAAATCCGCTTCTAACATGCATCACAAAATCTAATTCTAAATTCAACTCATTACAAAAGAAAAGTAAAATGAAAACAACGACATAATCTTCTTATGCCATTATTTCCAAACAAGAAGATAGAGAGTAAGAGAAGCCCATCACAAAGCATGAAGAAAACACAACGGAAACTTCATTTAACCAAAGCAAATCCACTAGATAAGTGTTTACAAAACCATAAGATAATGAAGAACACAATACTTAGCTTTTTCCTNTTAGAACATCTCCTTACAAATTCTCTCAAAATCTCCTCTCAAATCTCTCCAAAAGGGTAGAAAACTACATTTATACTCCAATTCTAAAAACCTTTTTCTAACCTAATTTGTTCTTTTAAAGTGTAGGGACAAAGTTTGAAGAGTTGCCACAAGAATCATTTCAAAAAGCGTCCAAATACGTTGAATTTCGGCTCATAACCGTCCCGGGCGCCATCAACGGGCTTGAGGGCACTGTCGGCGAGTTTTTCTGTTGTTTTTTGGTCCTCTCGGGTAAATCTTGTCATCGACACCGTTTTCGTCGGCGAGCAGACTGCACAACTCCACCGTTTTGCTCTGTTTGGCTCTGTTTTAGCTCCGTTTCACCCAATTTCAGTTGCATTGTGTTCCTAACAGATAGCCCTACAAAATAAGCATGAAGACAACATTCCTTTAAAGTGTATTCTCATTCAAAAATATGCAAGAAGTGTAAAAGAGATTAAGCATCGAAAGACTTATCGAAAGGTGACAGGGAAAAATTTCATTTCTTGCTCGTTTTTGCTCCAAATTGTATCGTTTTTGTTTCTTTTTGCTCCAATGACTATAATTCATCATACCTGTAACAAAATATCAAAAATTCCCTTCTTTAAAGTTTATTATCATCAAATTTAGTGTAAAATAGGTATGAAAATCTCAACATATTTTTCTTTGGTCAGTAGATGCAGTCTTTGAGGTATAGTGCTCTTTCATTTAGATTATGAAAAATATGGGGTGAGTTTGATTTCATATTTTTCTCAACTTACATATATATATATATATATATGTGTGTGTGTGTGTGTGTGTGTGTGTGTGTGTGTGTGTGTGTATATATATATATATATATGTGTGTGTGTGTGTGTGTGTGTGTGTGTGTGTGTGTGTGTGTGTAAATTAAATGTCTTTCCGAAGTGGGCGATGGGATTTCAATTCTGGTGAACGACAACTTCCAACGGGCAACTCCTCAACCAAAAATAGTGTCAACAGTATATAATTTTGCAAGGAATTTAAATTGCGGGAGTAGATGAGGATATAGCTACCAAACCCCAAGTTATGACTTTATTGAGTCTTGAAAGATCTTAGTGGATAAATTTAGACCAAAATATAACAAGTTCAAATTGCCCTTCAAAATATCTAAGAGATTTCAAAGTGTTCGGGTTATGACCCTAAACCACTTTGAAGATTTATTGAAATATTTCAAGCTCATTTTGAACTTATCATGTTGTTCTATTGATCATCCAAGGTTAAGCTAAAGTTATCCCATTGCTCAAAGAAACTTGATGTTTTATTTATCCCAAGGCTAGGACACTCAACTAATCAATTGATATTTCATTTAAGAGTTATGTGGGTGGATACCCCTAAGACAAATTTAGGTAAGTAAAGGTTTTAGTTTCCAAAGTTAAAATTGGGCTTGTAGTGTAAAGTGGTGTTAATCATCAATCATGTTATCTTATAAATTCGATTAAATGAGTTTAATTGTTAAGCCTAGGTCACTGTCATGCCCTGAACAATTACAATAAGTAAAATGGTAACTTAGCATAATTTTGATTTAAATGACATGCATTCTTATTAAAAGATCACATTGTCATCAATCATGGGCTTAAATTTAATGAAGTACTAGCTTTCTAGCTCAAACTAATCACTTGAGAATCGTTTAATTTTAATTGACTTCCAAGTCAAGATAATTAAGGAAATTACAATTTTGTTCTCATTATGGAAAAGGTGGCAAATGAGTTCCTACCTATTACCCATTGTATTTCAATCATTCAAACATAATAATTAAGATCAAAATTACCCATCTTCTCTTTGATTAATCCTAAATTTTAATTAAGGCACCAAAATCTAAAGTTACCCTTCTACCTTTGGGGCACTCCACATCATAACTCATTAATCAAAATTCAGATGATTGAGAATTTAGCGTGTCCCATCCATGGGTTAATTAAAATATCAGAGAAGAAAATGTGGGTTTTCAAAATATAATTTAATTTAAATAATTATTGAAATTTAGAAAGTAGTATTTTCAAAGTTGATTTTACTTAACTTATCCAAAATAAAGATTTATTCATGAGAAAATTACTAGAGGTCAATTGGGTCAGAGAAACACTTTTCTAAAATTCCATGATTTATTTATTTATTATAATTATTTTAACGGGGAAATAAGGAAAATTCATTTCTTAGGCTTTTAAAAATTTATTTTTCACTTAGAAAAATTAGGAAAACTATCCTAATGAGTTCTAAGTGATTAGAGAACAATTATATACATTTTAAAACATTTTGGCATTTTTGGGATTTTTAGTTATTTTAAATTATTTTAAATTAAAAATAAAGCTCAAAATAAAGTATTTTCTAAAAATTTACTTTTATTTTCCCTAAATGCCTCTGATCACAAGGAACTCGAAAACCACTTTTCATAATTTTCCCAAATATATTTAATTTAATATAATTATTTTTGTACAAAAAAATAAGGTTTCTTAGAAAATTAACTTTAGTGCTCAAGCTTAGTTAAATAATTTTTAGATTTTTACAGTGGGCAAACATAATTTTTATACACAATGTGGAATATATTTTGTCAATTTTTAAATAGTATTTAATTTACATAAATTAAAGCAAGATATATACATTTAATTAACTATAGAAATATACACAATAATTCAAATCATCAAGACATTTTTCCTAAACTTCCCTGACCATAAGAAATCTATTAAAATTATTCCTATAATTTTCCAAGTGGTATTTTAATTTATGTAATTAAAATAAGCTAAAATAATCATCTTAGCTTGAAAATTAAAGTTAGAAGCATAGAGATGTCCTCTAACCTTAAAATAATCATCTTAGCCATGTTGAGCAATGTTTGATCATAATGAATTAAAATACTCCAAAGAATATTTAATTCATTAAAAATCATAGATTCATCAAAAAAATTTTACTTTAAGTCCACATTATTCTCCTCTGTTTACTAAGTAAGAGAATATTTTTATTTTATTTTTATGATTTTTCTAGAGAAAGATATGGATTTTTGAAGTTCATGCATTTAAATAAATCCAAAAAATCCATATTTTACTATTTAAACACGCGGTGCCACCTCAACCTACGACGACTTGGAAAAGCCATATGGCGCTTCACCAGTTGATGCAGCCAGCCACCTCAGCTACCACGCCGCCTGCCTTTTAGCTCCAAGGGTTCATCTAGCTTGATCTCCTCCGTCCATTCAACACACGCGTGATCGGACGACATCCGTTCATCGCCCCCAAGTAAGCTAACCTGAGAATCATTAACACAAAAACCTTAAGATCTTTGTCTAGGCTCAACCAAATAGCATGGGGTTTGTTCATAAACCTTCATCTACTAAAGACGAGCATATATATATATATGACTTATATGGTATGAAATGTAGTAAATACGTATGGAGAATTGATTTAAGCTCAGTTTAGGGTTGAAGGTCAATACCTTTGTCTGAGAGGGTAGGCCTCAATCAGATGATTGTGACAGCTTTGATTAGGTCCAACGAACCTCCAGATGAAGTCTTAGGTCCTGGTGAATTGTCTAGGTATGATTTTGATCAATGTGGATTTCAGGTGTTAGTCTAGAGCTATGTTAGTGATGGGGCTTTTGTGGGGAATCAACTTCTCTCACTCAAGGGATGATGTGTGCACAACTAATTGAAGTCTAGTGTAGTGTGGGGCTGTGATAGAAAACGTCTTGATTTTTCCTAAATTTTGAACTCAAATTAGAGCTCTCACATAGGAATCCAGAGGGGGAAAGTGGTGGGCTTGAGCTTATGAGTTCTTGGAGAATGTTTGGAAGCAATTAAACAGAGTCTCCCCAAGGAAATTTGTTAGTTTCTTTTTGCCATGGAGAAGGTGGCTTAAATAGAGGGGCTTGGGGTGGAGCTCAGGGCTTCAATTTGGGTTCAATTAATTGCTTAGGTGTGGGGTAGAAAAATGTCAAAGTCAATTGGGATTGGCTAGCTTGGATGGGTGCAATTGGGTTTTGACGGAGTTATGAGGGCTCTTGGTTTTAGGGTTTTCCAATGACTAGGGTGGCTGGCCAGTCCAGAGGAGGTGGTCAGGTGAGCCATTGGGAGGGTTAATTATGATTAACCTTTAATGGTTTGACATGATGATGAAGATATTTGGTTTAGACCCAAAAATGGGATGAACTCCCTTAATTTGAGGAACTATTGGTCCATAGCTTCGTCTGGATGGTTCAAGTGGGTTTAGCTTGGTCCAAAGGGTGCACCTAGTGGTTGTGGTGGTCTTCGGTTGGCCAATTTGGCTTGGTTAAGTTAAATTTGGTGAAATGGTCCATATGAGTCAAATTGGCTTGAAGTTGGGTTTGGATTGGGCTAGTCATACTATTGAGCTCAATTTATTGATCAATTTTATGTGGATGCTTGTCAAAGAGAGTTTATAGAAGAATTAGAGTGGTTTTGAGTTAATTTGGAAGCTCAATTTGGAAGGATTTGGTCTTTTAGTCAATTTGGGGGTGTTGGGTTGGACTTGGGTTTAGGCTAGCTAAGGTTGGGCTAGGTCCAAATTGATGGCTTAAAATGGTCTAGAGAAATGTCATAAAGCGTTTTCAACATCAATTGGGTGCCAATTTTAGGATTAGGGCATTCAATTTGGTGGAATTTGGGCATGTGGCTAAATTGGGGCAAATTTGGGGATTTTGAATTTGGGTTGAAATTGAGTGGAATTGAGGCTTGTGCAAGGACAATTGAGGGATCAATTTGATTAGTAAAAATTTTATGAAGAGTTTGGGATCCAAATTGAGGCAATTGAGTGGGCTCTGGGTTCAATTGGGTGAGATTGGGTCATATGGTCAAAATTGGGGGTTTTGGTTTGGATCAAAATTGAGCTCAAAGTATGGGTCAATTAAGCTTGGATTTGGTTTGAAATGATCATAGGAATGATTAATTTGAGTTTATAATTGAAATTGGGGAAAATTGAGATGAAATAGAAGGAGATTTGGGGTGAATTTGGAGAAATTGGACCTTTAGGGGCAATTTGGGAGTTTTGGTCAAAATGGTCAAATTGGGGCAAATTGGGTTTCATTGAAGGGTCCAAATTGGTTTTGGAGACATTTGAAATGATTTTGATGGTTTTGGGAAATTTTGGGCCACCAAGGGTATTTTTGTAATTTTGGCAAATTTGGGGGTATTTTGGTAATTTTGAAAATTTTGGAAGGTTTTGGGCAATTTGGGTAGTTTGAAATGGTTTGAGATGATTTTTGAACAAACTTAGGTAGCTTGGGTAACTTTGGGAATTTTGGTCAACTTTAAGGTTTGGGGGTAAAAGACTAAGTTGGGTACTTAAGTAAAATTTGGATTGCCAACCACCCAATTTGAGCTATGGACCAATGGAACCTCCATTTGGGTCCTCTATGTACTGGTCTTGGCTAGAACCTAGCCTAGGGCTAGTGGGTCTAGGAGACCATTTATGTCTCCCAAAAGATAAAGGGATCAAAGTCAATAAGTTTGGGTTTAGGGTTGTGAGTGGTTTGTGATGTGCAAGTAAGTAAACTAGCTCCAGACCAACACCCAAGGGGTTGACCAAAATGCCAAGCAATCCTATGTGAACTCTCTTTGAGCTCCCCCATATTGACCATATCTACTAAATGCTAAAGGTTAAGACCAATATGTGGAACTTCAATTTGAGTAGAGAAGAATTTAGAATTTCTAATGGTGAGGGTTCCTTTTCTAGTCATATAGGAATATTCAACAGAAAAGTCCTATGACTAGACCTTACGCTACTAAGGAGGAAATTACACCTCAACCAAAAGTGAGGTTAACAAACAGACAACCAACTTATCCACAACAGCTTCTTGCCTTAACTACTGTGCAACGGTTTATTAATAAGTTGCAGTTGCCTCAAATAGACCCTAAGTAGGTCATTGGCTTGGCCATTGTGGGTAAGTTTTGTTGGTCTGATAATTTCATTCCGAGCCTAACGAGTTCTCTTCAACCTTAATGGTCGAGTTTTCCTCAAGTATGGTAGGAAACCTGATTGAAGAGTCCTCCTTAGAATATTCTAGTGGTACATATAATGTTTGCCTTTGAGAAAACAATTTTGATAATGATTTAGCATAGAGCATTTCTATCACTTAAGTATATTATGCAAATGTTCAGTTTACAAAATGATTACTTCAAAGAAATTATCATTGAATATATTCGAAATTTTAACCAAATAAATAAATTTTTTATAATAAATTAATTCATTTTATTTCGAGCTTCTCAGATACATAAATTTATGATATTAAACAAAGTAATAATTAAAATTTAATAAATCCCCAGTCTTATTATTAAAAGAGATCCTGGGAACACTTCTATGATCCATCCAAAAAAGCCCCCCAATTCCGTATCGTTCCAGCTTACCTACACCACCCTCCTATCGATGGGTCTGCTTTCGTGGTGGAAAGGGAAAGCACCGAATGGTCACTCTCCTGCAACAAACAATGGTGGAGACGGGGTTGCAGCGAAGCCCTCCGAGGCAGCGGTGGAAACTTCAGGCTTAAACGGCGCAATGGAGGTTCGTCGGCCGGCGGACGTGACGGTGTTCGAATTCGGTTCGGCGGTGGCAGCTGGCGAGAAGGTGACGCTTGCTGGTTATTGCCCGGTTTCTGATGAGTTGGAACCTTGCCGCTGGGAGATCATCCCGGCTGCTGGGTCTAACGCGCCCCAATTTCGGATTGTCTTTTGATTCCAGGGTAACCTTAGAAATCCCTTTCCCTTGTTTTGGAAATGTGACCTTACGGAAACTGTTTCTTTTTCTTGCTGTGCATGTGAAATCTGTTCGATTCTAAATTTGTAGGATTTTACTTTATTGGATTTGTGGTATTGTCTCAGTTTCATTTGGTTGCATGCTCTAGTGTATTAGGGAAAACTGGCTATACACGTCTCATAATACCTAGTTGTCTAATTAATCTGTTGTATATTCATATGGAGAAATATGGTCAAAAGTTCATTTTGGATTAAACTTCTCTAAATAAAGGATAATCTTTTGCTTCGAGAACCCTTCATTGGGCTTATAAGTCACTTGAATTTGATTGAAAGCCATTTGAATTTGAATTGGTTTAAACCTTCGTTAGAATCATCGTTCTTGCCCTCACGGTTTGTGGTTCTTGGCAGAGATTAAACATACGAAGGAAGGCATCAATAAGACCAACGACGTGCGTAGTGTGAGAGTTTATTATAGGGGGTTGTCGGGGATAACCAGTCAGAACGTCATAATGTGATGGAGAAGATGAATTTGTGGCCGAGAGCTCATTGGAGGAAGATATTGATGTACTGATAGTGTGAAGGAGGAGGAATTTGCAAATGGGGTTTGTTTGGAAATGCGATGGACCTTAAAAGTAAATCTAGGATTTAAGTTTTAAATTTTAAGAGAGTTAATCCGCTCTGTCCTTTACTATTGTTCATAAGGCTTTGGGTGTTCTTGATTTTTGTGGCCTCAACAACTTCTGCTTTTTCGGGATTCTCACCCATGTTCACCATTAGATTTTGCTGTCATAGCTTTTACTTCTTCAAATATCTCGACAAACATTCCAACTATAGTGAGAATTAAGAATCGTGAGGGCATGAATGTTTATTTGGACCAAGGTTCCAATATTAGTCAAGTATTGATTGGAGCCTTTTCGAAATTGAGCTGGACATCAAGCATACTAATCCTTATTGCTTGGTTTTTTACTGGCAAGTCAAGATCACAAATCAAGACGTCGATTATTTTTATACTTTAATACGAGGGTTTATCTGCCAGTCATTTTAAGCAATATTTCTTTTGATAGGATGAATGCAAACTTAGTTTGATTACATATTTTCTTTGCTTTTTAGCAGTTTTGTGTACACTCTCATTCTGATGTATCAAAAGAGGGAGTAGATAGTTTGATTACATATTTTATTTAGTAGTTATCTTTTTTAGTTATTTATTTATTTTTATGATAATATTTGATATGAATTTTTATTTTTTTTTGTTTTTGTACTTACACTATATTGTTGTACTAGTTATTCTTTTCAATTATCAAATTAAGCACATTTCTTTTATATATACATATGGTACAAGTTAATTTTTTATTTTACTTAGCAATTAAAAAAAAAAATTAAATGTATGATTCTAAGAGGATCTACATCAACACCCAAACATTATATTTATAAATAAATTATGTTTGCTATCATGAAAAGGAGGAAGTTTGTTAACATCATAAACCTATGGTTGTATTAAATATCTTGATGATTCCAGACATAATTTGCTATAGACTAATATCATTTGAATAAAATTTATGCATTAGGTAAATGTTGAAAGAGTAAATCTTGAGAAAAGTACCCTCAGAAGCACTTTCACAACATAAGTGATGCTTGTTGTCGAAGCAAGTTAAATAAGCTCAAGTGATTTCAAGACTTTGTGCTTCAAGATGTCAACTATAATTTTATTTTTTGACTTAGGTATTCTATTTTTAGATATTTAAGTTGCCAAGATGACCAATACATATACAACCGAGTGTTAAGCACAAATAAAATCTTGAATAAACTAGTAAAAATTGATCTTAATTGATCATGCTGCATAATCAACTAAAACTAAATTTATCTAGATTTATTTGGATTGTATGATTGTGGATCATTTTGTCAATCGTGTTTGATTTTAACATTATAGATGGATTATTTTTGTTATAATCAGATAATATTATTAATTAATACAAATTGATCTTAATATTATATTATATGATATATACTATATTACATGATTAGTCTTATTTTTGATATAATATTAACTAGACTAATATATATTAATTAAGATAATCTAAAATTTAAATTAATCATTTAATTTGTTATACCTTATATGATACAATCAACATGATTATCA
>JXCR01143449.1:0-21739 GCA_002079205.1 Phalaenopsis hybrid cultivar
AAGCTGACTTCTAAACCAAATTATTCAATTTCAGCTTCACAACTTTGTATTCTATCTCTTTTTAGTTTTATATTAAACGCTGAGATTTGTCAACTCAAATTCGTTCATTGTTAGCAGTTTACTAATTTTCTGCTTTGCTAACTGAGTTTATTACACTTTGTACTGTTTGTTGAACATGTAAATTTAAGCCCGTAATAAGAACTTGGTTTTTCTTTTTGGAATAAACGGGAGCTTGTATTTAATTATGTTGAAATGTTGAATCTGTGTTTATCCTGGGAAGACACACTTAATGAATAGAGCGTAGGAACTAAGGGAGAAGGAAAATAGAGAAAAATGAGACAACTGCATAGCGACTTGGCCCTTTGAGGCAAACTGGGGTATTCACAGGCTTTTATGGCCTATTTTATATTATTGAAGATTTGGGTTACAAAGAGGGGGTGACCACTGAAAGAAGGAAAAAAACTCCTAATACACAATGGTTTCTTATTTATAGGAGATAAGAGGCAATATGTAAAGTTACATGTTTTACCCTTGCTTTAGAGGGGTTGTATATATATATTCTAGTCTTTTTGTTTGTCTGAAACTATCGCTCGGTAGCCACCGGATAGGTCGGTTAAAACGACTTCGGTCGGCTCTTGTTCAGGGTGGCTGGTCGGTTCTTGTTTGAGATGGACTGTGAGCTTATTTGATTATTGACCNGTTACATGTTTTACCCTTGCTTTAGAGGGGTTGTATATAGATATTCTAGTTTTTTTGTTTGTCTGAAACTATCGCTCGGTAGCCACCGGATAGGTCGGTTAAAACGACTTTGGTCGGCTCTTGTTCAGGGTGGCTGGTCGGTTCTTGTTTGAGATGGACTGTGAGCTTATTTGATTATTGACCTTTGATATCATTTGAAGGAGCTTCTAGGGTGGTTCTGGTTATGTTGGTGTGGCTAGAGCGTTGGAGTTAAGACTTTGGTTTGATCGTTTTCTTCATGTCCGTCGGTATGGATGCCTCCGTCTCCTGTGGGGTTCCGAACCTAGCCATTTTTATCTTTTGTATCTTGGTTGATTTTGGGCATTTAAGACTCTTAGTTTGGTAGGCTAGCACTCGGTTCGACATGTGAAGTCTCATGTTTTCTGCGAGAGGATCCTTTATATGTCCTCCTTAATCTGACTATTAAATTACCTTGAGATTTGCTTTGACATAGTTTTTGTATGCATATTAAGTTTTTCGATTTTATTGCTCATTGAAAATAACAACTGCAGTAAAACTAAGAGGATTTTAAATAGAAAAGTAAATCTCAATTATCATATTTAATGATTCAACAATTAAACATTTTAGATTTTTTTGTCCATGACCCTCATAAATTCGGCATGATGAACTTTCTCTAATACTTTGCATGGCTTTTTTAAGAAAGGGTCGAATCCCTCGCCCAAACTCATGGTCTGAAAAAAAATGTTTGCAATCCTCGGGATCAAGTAGCGCAGCCTGGAGGGTGAGCCGAAGAAGAAATGCGCGTCATTTGACTCAATCTGAGTGGTCTCAGAAAACAGTTGAGCTAGTGCTAGAGAGGAGTTGATGGTTCAANCCGCTTGACTCTCTGAATGTCCTTTATAGAGAAAGGGTCGAATCCCTCGCCCAAACTCATGGTCTGAAAAAAAATATTTGCAGTCCTCGGGATCAAGTAGCGCAGCCTGGAGGGTGAGCCGAAGAAGAAATGTGCGTCATTTGACTCAATCTGAGTGGTCTCAGAAAACAGTTGAGCTAGTGCTAGAGAGGAGTTGATGGTTCAACGTTGATAACACCAAAGTGTAATAAATGTAAATATCAAACTTTAGGTGTTAGATATCAAGATACATAATAAGTGTGTNTGTTGATAACACCAAAGTGTAATAAATGTAAATATCAAACTTTAGGTATTAGATATCAAGATACATAATAAGTGTGTGGTATTTATGTAAATTTCCCAAATCAATATCATTTAGTGGAAAAGATCCAGCAAGGCTACCACCCTATATGTTAAAACTAGGTCTGATAATGACATACAAGATGATGAATATTTAGTAACTAAATGTAGCTTACTAGAAAACTTTCATGCCTGTTATAACCCATGCAGGGTTAGTTTTGCTTCATCAGCCACATAAATTTCCATAGGCTATACAGTGTAGAGCGGATGATTAGTGGAAAAGATCCAGCAAGGCTACCACCCTATATGTTAAAACTAGGTCTGATAATGACATACAAGATGATGAATATTTAGTAACTAAACGTAGCTTACTAGAAAACTTTCATGCCTGTACTAACCCATGCAGGGTTAGTTTTGCTTCATCATCCACATAAATTTCCATAGGCTATACAGTGTAGAGCGGATGAAGTAGAAAGCATACCTTCCATCAGGCAGTTGAAGCTCTCTCATCGAGAGAATGCAATTTTAGTTTCCATTATACAGAGAAAGAAAAAGAACCTGTAGCATGTAGGTAAAAATTGGGAGTTGCTGCACCTAAATGTTAACCAACAGAAACCAGCTAAAAAGTGCAACCCAACTGCCAGATAAATCCTAAAAACCAGTGAGGGGAGAGAGGGAAACAACCGTCTCACCAATTTTGGGAGTTGCTGAAGTTTTACCAAACCCCTAAAATGACTTCCCTGGATCTAGTAATAGACAAATAAGGACACCCATCTCGATTATATAATAAGCCATTATGCCATTAAGACTGCTGGCATGAACCCGTAAAAGCATTGAAGTGTGAATATGTCATGTAATTTTAGGGGCATTTACCAAAGCCCATAAAATGACTTCCCTGGATCTAGGTGCTGCACCTTTTTTTTTATAAATTTATAACACCCAAATCTGTCATAAAATATGACATATATCACTATTTTCACTTTTAAAAAGTGAAAAACATGTTTTTTTTGTATGCATGAATAAGGTGATATATATGTGAAAGACAATTTAGATATTAGATATGTAAATAGATAAGAATCCAGTGGTATCCTTGTAAATCCTGCATTAATTTATTGATAAAACAGTAGGATGCACACTCCACTCATTTTAATTATATATTCCAAGCTTTGAAATTGCAACCTTGCATGCATTCATACTATTTATTCAGCTAAGCAGTAAATTAAGCACATCGGCTAGTAATATAAGCAAATAGATCCCTGCATCATCCAAAAAACATTGCTTTCTATGAAAGAAACGGCCCATAAAGAGAATCTAATCATCACTCCATACCCACATATCTATCTTTCAACTTTGAAAACAATAAAATTGGAACAAAAAATGAATGTGAAAATAATAGCAAGTGTCCAAAGTTCAAAGCTATAATAATAATGTAAATTCTTAGCAATGAATCCAATGATAGGTCTTGTATAGCGTAAACTTAGCTATGTTGGCTTCATATGTTTGGTAGTTGAATATTCAGTTTTTCCTCATCAAACATCTCTTGCTGAAAAAAAATAATGAAAATAAAAATTAATATCTACTATTGTGAATAAATAAAATACACCAGAAAGTAGAAAATTGTATACTTAATGAAAAAATTACCGTTAATGTCTTTGCATTTTGTTGAGTAGATCAAATCCAACTAGATGCATAAATCAATGCATCAACGGTTTTAGTGGATAAACTACTTTTGTAATCATCCAACACCCTACCGCCTGCACTAAAAACTGATTCTGAATCAACCGTGGTTATAGGTATTGATAGAATATCTCGAGTCATAATTGAAAGTTAGGGATACTTCAATGTATTCATCTTCCACGAATCAAGTACATCAAAATTTTCATTAGCACACACAAATAATCACTCAATGTATACTTGTAAATTGAGTTTTGATGGTTCCACAGAACCAGAAGCTACAACAAAATATTGAAACTCAGATATTGCTACAAAATGACTTGAGGAACTTGTAGGATTAATTGCAGATGAAACATTGCAATCAACAACATAATCTGCATATATTTCACACAAGACATCTTGAATTGTTTTAAGATTTTGCTCGACCTCATCATGTGAGTATATCTTCGGGAATATGCAGCTAATAAATTTTAGTTTTAATCTACGATCCAAAATTGCTGCAATAGACATAAGAATATTGCATTCCCCCTAATATTTGTTGAATTTGATTTGCATACTCACAATTATATTCCTCATGTAATCATCTTCTGACAATAACTTCTCAATCAAAATCTTCTTTACATGCAAAACTGCAGGTAAAAATAAATTGGAAGTAGGATATAGAGTGCCAGAGATCATTTTTGTAACATTATTGAAAACTGAAAGAAATTTTCTGATTTTTTCATATTTAACCCATTCTGAATCAACAGACAGTCATTTGTAGTTACCATCTCGAATTGCGTACTGATAAAAAAACATTGCGATAAATAAATGCGGACTCCAACATATTGAAAGTTGAGTTCCATCTAGTGGAAACATCAATGGACAGTGACATTGTAATTGCAACTCCTAATTATTTTGCCACTTCTACAAACTTATGCAATCTTGCAGGAGATTTTTTCAGATACTTCATAGACTCTCTGATATTTTGGATGATTTCATGAACCTTTTTTAGTCCATCTTGGACCATTATATTGATAATATGCGCGCATCATCTTACATGAAAAAAAAACCACGAAAGTGCAGTTTTCTGCGTGATTAAAAATTTGTTTTTAAAGAACTAGCTGTCACATCATTATTACTCACATTATCTAAAGTAATTATATATATTTTATCCCAAAGCTTCCACTCCAACAAACACTCACAAATAACATCACAAATGTAAGTGTCGGTATGTTGAGGCTCTAACTCAATAAAGTTGATAATAACCTTCTTTATCTTCCATGTTTCATCGATATAATGGGCAGTCAAACACATATATTTGATAGTCTGATTAGAGGTCTAACAATCTGCAGTTAATGAGACATTGCGAACATCTTTAAGGCGAGATTTAAGTTTTTTCTTTCTCGCACTCGTAAACTTTCATGCAATCATTTTTTATTATGTTTCTTGAAATATTTTGAAAGTTAGGATTCAAAATTTTTCAACAATATATTGAACCAAGTATGTTCAACTATCATGAATAGATACTTATGTACAATTATCATTTTCGCAATCACCTCTCTTATGAGTTGTTGATCATAATTTTTAGGATCATAGAAAAAAATGAATCTATGGTTCACCCTGAACTTCCAAAGGCAAGAAGTTCAGTAACTTTTGTCTCTTGTCTGATAAGTCAACTTGTTGTTGACTCTTTGCTTTTAACTTTTGTCTCTTGTCTGATAAGTCAACTTGTTGTTGACTCTTTGTTTTTATCTTAACACATTCCTTAACATGCGTAAAAAATTGCGAGGTTGGACCTGACTTTGGTTTGACGATTTTCACCCCATAGCAAATGCATTGAACATATGAACCCCTTTTAAAATTGATTTAATATCTATAAAATACTCCCAGACAACTGATTTTCTGTTTGTCTTTCGTGCCTTGTATTTCAGTATTAGTGTTTACAACAGTCAATTCAATAGGTTGAGAACTATCAATTCCTTCTTGTATTGCAAGTGGCAAATATTCGTCATTTAGTACAGATTGAGAATGTTTAAAATTTAACATTGTAAATATCTATAAAAAATATATATAATATTAAATAATGTGTAATATACAAAAAAAGTAAATGCCCTTCAAATTAAAAAGAAAATTAAAAGAACATGATGTGTAAGACACTTTTGTTATTTACAAATTATATCTCATACTGTTTAAAAGAGCATGCCTTTAGAGGAGCCTAAGGTTGCAATATGTAAATTTACCCTAATGTTTGTCAAAAAGCACTAAATGGTGTCAACTATAAAGTATATTGAGCTAGATCTATTGCCTTTAGCTTTTTTTTACTGCAATAAAATGATAAAACATGAAGGAAGATACGGTACCCCTTGAAGTTGAGCCCAAGAAGCAAGACTCGATGGGAAGCTACAATGCCCTTGGAAGTTGAGCCCGAGAATCAAGACTCAACGGAAAGCTACAGTACTTCTAAAAGTCAAGCCCAAGTGGCAAGGCTCGACGAGAAGCTACCATGACCCTGAAAGTCTAGCCCAAGAGATAAGACTCGATGAGAATATATGTACTCCTGGAAGTTGAGCCCAAGAGACATGACTCGATGGGAAGATACGGTACTCTTGAAAGTCAAGACCAAAAGAAAAGACTCAATAAAAAAGTTATCATGCCCATGGAAGTCGAGCCCAAGAGGTAAGACTCGATGGGAAGATATAGTATTACTTGAAGTCGAGCCCAAGTGGCAAGACTCTACGAGAAGTTATCATGCCCCGGGAAGTCGAGCCTAAGAGGCAAGACTCGATAGGAAGATACAATACTTTTGGAAGTCGAGCCAAAGAGGCAAGACTCAATGTGAAGATATAGTACTCCTAGAAGTCAAGCCTAAGAGACAAGAATAGATGAGAAGTTACCATGCCCCTGGAAGAAGAGCCCAAGAGGCAAGTCTCGATGTGAAGCTAGTAGTGGATAGGATATTCAATAGAAAGACTCCACGTGAGCATGTGGTTGATAGTGTCTCCAATCAAAGACCTCAGAAGGATACAAGTCTCAAAATGTTATAAGCCTCAAAAGACATAAGTACATCAAAGACCTCAGAAGTCTATAAGTCTCAGAAACATCAAAGACCTCAGAAGACTATAAGTCTCAGGAGACACAGATACATCAAAGACCTCAGAAGACTATGAGCCTCAGAAAGCATCAGCGAATTTCAGATCTTAGAAGGCACAAGCTTCGAAAGATTCACACCGAGGAGGAAATAAATCTTAGAAAAACACAAGTCTAAAAAGGTACGTGATTCTTTTTATAAAGTACACGTGCTAACTTTAATTGCAAAATTCTGCATTGTTTAGAAGCCACAACATCCCAAATGAGGGCAAATAATAGTTCAGAAGCAACATACAATTTTTTTGCATTGAGCTGGAGAAAAACGTATAGACAGGCACATCATCATCATATGCAAATGCCATATCAGACAATTGAAAGGCTACAAAGGCTAACATATACTTATACTACAAAGGCTAACATATACTTGAACAAAGGTTACAACAAAGCAGCACATCTTCGAGTGGAGTCGGCATCACCTTCTCGAAATTCTAGTAACTTTGCAGAGCTTCAAGGGGTCTCCAGATATCGTTATCACAGAAGAATGAAAATCTCTTCTCAAAGCGCGGCGGGAAAAACTCCAACATTTCTTTATCTCCATCAGAATGTGCAACAACAACAAGGAAGAAGATCTCGAATCACATGCTGGGTAGGGACGGGGATAATTTTCATCTCCACAATGCGAAAGAAGATCACGTTGTTTGTCCTACGCAGGACAGTGACGACTTTCAACTGCATTGCAACGAGAAAGAAGATCCAGTTGCTCATCTGTTACGCAGGACGTGGAAAACTTTCTCCAGCACCGCAACACGAAAGATCTCATTGCACGTCTGTTATGCGAGATGAGGGCGACTTTCAACTGCACCGCAACGCGAAAGATCTCAATGCTCTCCTATTACGCAAGATGGTGACAAATTCAATATGCCTTGTAATGCAAAAGATCTCATTGTTCGTCTGCTACATAGAACGGGGTGACTTTCTCCCGCACCGCAACGCGAAAGAAGATCTCGTTGTTCGTCTGTTGCGCAGGATGATGACGACTATCTTCTACAACACAACACAAAAGAAGATCCCGTTGCCTGTTTGGTACACAAGTCAATGACGGCCTTCTTTTTCAGGGAAATCCCAGATCACTTGTTAGGTAGGGATGATGACTCCAACTCTAACCTCTCCTTCATGCCTATTTACAGGCTCAAAAAGTGATTCAGCCATTAAATGCTCATTTAAAAAAAAAAATCAACTCCCTCCCGCTGCGCTTTCTCTTCCCGTTGTTCGACTCCAGCCCATGCTTCCCGACGATCCCGATTAGCTTCCTGCTGTTTGGCGATCCCGCTCACAATTCCGTCGGTCCACCCTTGTCGCCATTTCCTAATTTCGCCCGCCATCGGATCTGTGCAAAAGCTATGTTATATGTTATGCATGGACTTATCACTTATGCGTGTAATTAAAAGGATTATCGAAGCAAATAAAAGACTCATATTTGGAAACATTATCCAATCAATAGGAAAACTATCAGAGCAAATAAAAACTTATCAGAGCATTTAAAAAATTATCAGACCATTGCGTAAAAAATTAGATATATATATATATAATAATAATAATAATAATAATAATAATAATGATAATAATAATAATAATAATAATAATAATAATAATAATAATAATAATAATAAAGATGAAAAAAAGTGCTTCAAATCTGAATATTTTTTGACGATGAAATTGATCTCGTCCGAACATAGAGGGCATCTGATACATCGTCAACATATTTCTATTATTCAACACGAATCTCGAAGTAATTTTTTGAGCAAAAAAATATTGAAACTTCAATCAAGAGTTGTCCAGAGTCCTAATTTCAAGAAACTTATAGTTAAACTAATTGGCTCGATGAGACGGATCTGATGATTAATTAACTTAATTGAGTTAAAAATGACAATGAATTAAGTTAATTTATTTAAATTGGGTAAGTTAATAAATATATACTAATAAAATAAATATATAAATGATAATTAATCTTAAAATATTATTGATATAACATATTATTATTAAATTCTAATTAATAAATTTTATTTAAAGAATACATCATATATGATATGAACTTCTTATCGAACTTAATATCGAGTATTTAACAAGTTATTTATTGAACAACAAATGAGTTTATTTATGAACATAAATAAACAAATTGGACCATGTTTCATTTAACCTTCAAGTTTTAAAAAATGTGTTCAAATTTATTTATTTATAAATTTCAACAAACTTTTAATCGAGACGAGTTTTGAGTTGTTCATCGAGCGCATTGCTTCATTTACAGCCCTACCTATGTTATATATTATTTACATCCAATGGTTTGATGAAAAAACAACTTCCATCTCTTGCAAAAATCTCTTTTAAGGAGTTAGTTTGCTACAAAGGACTTATGAATAATTAAGGTTTCAGAACTATAACGTATCTTTTTTCTATATTATTTCTTATTTTCTAATATAAAAGAAGTACAAATAAAAATGTAATATGATGAAAGGTTTATAATCAATGATCTTTTAAATGCTGGTTGTCAAAGCACAAATCACACATTTGATTTGACACCAATATCATATAAAGTTGAATATATTTGACAAGCCATCGTTTCTCAATAACTAACCTTACATGCATTTGGAATGAAAAGGAATCCATTTTATTATAATTTGTTCAACACATATAAACAAGATCTTCATCAGGATCCAGCACCTATCATGTTATAATACAGAGTCATCCAGCCGCATGAAAAACAGCCTCACACCTGCGTAAATGAGGTGGGCCATGGTGAATATATTGAAATGAATCCATATCTACGTGCATACCACCAAATTTCTATATATTTACATATCTAAAGGCTAAAATTTACTTTCTACATTTATACTACCCAATTGTTTCATATCTCGTCAAAAATACCACCATGTTAACTTTTAAAAAGGGAAATACACATTTTCATGCATGGCTAAGGTAGGATGAAAGAAAAAAAAATGAACTTTGGGCATTAGATATGTAAATACATAAGAATTAAGTGGTATGCATGTAAATATTTCTAATAATAACAGTAATAATTGATTGGAAATAATTTCAGTTTGAGGTTAAATACATAACAAATCCCATGAGCGGTTAGCATACCAAGAAGAAAATCATCAGCAGGAATGAGTGCTCAACGATTCACTCTTTCCAGGAATACGGAGCACGATCAACCACTAAGTAATCTCCTCGAATGTCTTTAGCAACTCTGATCTCTTCATCCATATATATAGATTCAAACCTTAAAATAAACAAAAAGTTTCTGCTAAAAATTCTCAATAACAAAAATAACAGCATACAGTTCATGGAACCAAAGTTTTTCATGATTATCTTTCATCCTTAAAAGAAGGAAAATACATCAAAAAACCATTTTCATTTCATCAAGCAACCTAATTCTTCATCTTCCCACTTCAAATTGTCAGATAGTTGAGCAAAAAGAGGTTAGATGAAACTAAACTTATTTGTAATAAAAACAGATAAACCCTGTAATATAATTGACCAGTAGTTGCAAAACAAATGATTTCATCAAAATTATTGTTAAAAGTGTAGAACATGTTGAAATAACCGTGCCATGCTCGAGCCCCTTCAATGACGGTAGTTAGTAGAGACTAAATGCAATTCAACTAAATTGGATTTAAGAGATGATTGTTTCTTAAGCCCTACCACACAGTCTTAAACATAAGCAAATTAGTTATAAAATAAATTTAAAAAATTCGTGTTTGGTGTTGCTGTATTAGTTCAAGGCATCTACTAAAAAAAAGAACAGAGTCCTCTATCAATAAAGCAACTTTAAATGTTAAATTTATAGTATTCATCAACAAAGATAAACTAAAATGTTGAAAATAAATACACTACAAATGCTCTTTTGCTTAAAAATTGCAAGATGGTTGTTAATTAGAGAATTTTCAGTTGTCTGGTTGTCTAAAAGATAAAGATGTGATTCTGTGTTTATCTCTATTAACATGTTTAGATAAAGATGTGATTTAATTATCTACAGCTAAATGTTTCAAAAATTGCTATTGAAGACTTCAGAAGACCCAGCCCCGTTTAACCCATCTTTTTAAAGCTTTTGAAATGATATTTGAAAGAAACAAGAAGTTAAGGCGATACTTTAATGCTTCCTTTAAATGAAAATTACAAAATAATTCATTCAAACCGATCCAATCGCGTGATGAATAGTACATTTAAGGGATCACACAACATGGATATAACAAAGATGGATCTTTTAAACATGAATATATATAGAGGCAAAGATGGAAGAAACATTACATGATTTGGAACATATTAGACAGCTTTTCTGGTTCATAAATTGATGATTTCTAAATCGGTTAGTTTCAATGATTCTGCCAGTATGAGAAGCTGCAAATTTATAAAATGATATTAATGATGTTGCAACAGGCATTATTGATTTAGATGCTTGGAACAGTGTCTCGGTGGGCATATTTTACATTCAATACTCTTACTTTTGAAATTTACATGATTGAAATAGGTCTGAAATTGAATGTGGAACCATGCAAAAAATTACCAAGGCCTTAACTGAATTCAGAATATTACTTCAACTGAATTGTTTCAATAAGTTGACTCAGTCATGTTTTGGACTAATGAGTTGAGCTGCTCATTACAGCGGTACAGCGAAATAAGGTCAGTTGATTTGGATAACTCCATTTCTGCAAAAAATAAAGCAGTAAAAGGAAAACCTTCATGGTGCAAAAGAGATCTACTAATCTTGAGACTTGCAACAGGAAAAATGATTTCACAATCCATAATTTACTAGCCATTGATCTTTTCATTTATGAAGTATATTGAACCACCACAAACCCTCCTTTTTTTCACCTAATTCATAAACTGTGCTTTTGTTTCCATCAAATAGACAGTGAAGTCAAGAGTTAGATAGGTTTCGTCAGAATTTCAGGTTCTTAACAGCCCTATAGTAAAATTAAATAAGGTAATAAAAACTGTGATTTATTCAAAAAGTGAAAAAAAAAAACTTCATTTTTAGTAATTAGCACTCCTACAATCCCCTCAATTAAGGTCTGATAAATTCAGGGAGAAATCAAGAGTTCAGGAAACTTACCATCCTTGACCAAAGGGCGGCAATGGAATCTCCCATTTACTTCCCCTAAGAACTGCACTAGTAAATCTGCTCCCAAAAACCAATATGCCAAACAAATTACAATCAGCAAAAGCGCTCACACAGTTTCTCGCTAAAACTTGTAGTAAAAGCAAAAGAAATTTAATATATTCTGCAACAAAATCTCAGAACAACAATCCAATACCTAAAATTTACCCTCTGAGGCGGCTCCACTTCAATCTCTGACCTAACAAAGAAAACCCCAGAAGGCGGGAACGTGATGACATTGTTGAGAAGACCCTTCTCGACATCAATGACCTGCAAAACGTCACCAGCCTCAGTGCCGAAGAGCCGAGCATTCTTGATAATGAATAGTTGCTCCTTCTCCGTCGTCCAAAGCATTCTCCATGTGCCGGAGAGAGACGAGTCGGTCGTCACAGTGCCATCACCGAGCACAGCGAGATCATCGATGGCGCGGATGATCTCTTCTCTCTTCGAGGGGTTTGTTTGCGTCCCTAGACCTCTATCCTGGCTCGATATGAGACGCAGGAGATCAGCCTTTGCACGGAGAGAATCGCCAGAGGTAACGGATCGGGAGGGAGAAACTGAGCAGATGGCGGGGGAGAGGCGTCGTATGATGAGAAGTTGATTGATTTTAGCGATTTGGGGGAAAGTGGCTGCAAGAGAAATTGAGTGAGGCGCCATGGATTTTATGCGGGAGCTAGCAGCCTAGTTAACTGTCAATGTGTGTGAGAACAGAATGATTCCGGCTGAACCACGCAGATTAAATTTCTTAGGATTTTTAATTGTGAAAAAAAAATCGGCTCCAGATTTTCCCAAAATTTTTCATTATTTAAAATTCTTCATAATTTCTTTCACAACTCAAAAATTACAGTGAAAATAACATGAACCAGTAAAGCTGAAGAAGATAGAATCATAAATGGAGAAAATATTGTATATAGAGTTAGAGTCTGGACGTAAGCAGCGTCCAGACAAAGAAAGTGATAATCTGTGAGCGAGGATTTTTTTCTTCTCTTCCACTCTTTTGAATTGCGTCTGTTGTTCGGACGCTACTTGTCTTCATATTTCGAACGCAGTATTTTTTTCTCGTAGAAGAAAGCTAACATTCATAGTATTTGTTTAAAGGAGACGGGTAAATGACATTTTTTAGAAATAGTATTTTTTATATAAATTTTTTATTTTAAAAAATGTTAAAAAATAAAATATTTTAAAAAGATAAAATTGTCACGTCAGTAAGTGATTTTGCTACGTCAACATGTCAGATGAGATGGCGATTTTTCTTTTTCACGTCAGCAGCAAAGTCACTGGTTAAAGTGGTGATTTTATCAAAAAAATTATTGACGAATTATCACAAAATTATTCTTTTAAGATTAAGAATAAGCTCAGAAGTGCAAATAAGTTTTTTTTTTTCTTTTAAGATAACTCAAGTTAAGCCAACTTTTAATTATCTCCTCAAGCCTCTCCCCATGTATATTTTTTTTTTGCTCTTTTTTTTATTTTGCTTTTTTTTTTCNGACACCTTTTCAAAATTCGTCCATTAATTGCTTATGACGCCTAGGCTCTAGCCTTCTAGAACTACCTAGTGCCTGGACGCCAGGTCACATTTTTTTTTTTTCCCTTCATTTGACTCATTTTTGCTCTATTTTTACTTTTTTTTGCCCTTAAACTCCATTTCTCACCCCTGAAATAAAAATCACACAAAAACATTTCATTAAAACACAATATCCTCAAAAATAAACATTAAATACACATATAAAAATATGTAATTTTAAGTCATTTCAATTCCTTCAAACTTAAATGTAACTTGTCCTTAAATAACTCTTATAATATGTAAACCAAATATAATAATTTATAGTAGTGGCTTTCCCTTAAAGAATATTATAATTTTGTCTCATAAATGTGATAGTGAAACTTTTTAAAAAATTCTTCAATAATTCAGGTTAAAACTAAAATGTCAAGATATTTAATAATCAAGTTAGGAATTCTGATTTTCTATTCATTTCAAAAATAACTGTAATTTGTCACACTAAGGAATCTTAGAAGAATTAAAAGAAAAGAATTATATGAGAACTCTACTAGTAAATAGACTAATACTTTTAAAATTAAAAATAAGCTCAGAAGTGCAAATAAGTTTTTTTTTTCTTGAAGCCAATTTTTAATTAGGTATCTCCTCAAGCCTCTCCTCATATATTTTTCTTTTTGCTCTCTTTTTTTTTTTTGCTTTTTTTCTCATTACAAAGTATAATTTTTTTCAATTTTTGGCCTCAAATTAGTGTGAAAGAAATTCATAGTTAAACAACAAAATTTCTATACCAAAATATAGATCTAACCTTGAGAAGATGAAATTCAGTGTTTTTAAGGCTCTAAAACTTGATGAATCGAGAGCTATAAAGAGCCATAGGAGTTGCTTTCGCGAAATGGAGGAAGAAGATGACAAATTTATCTCAAAAATGGTGATGGACCAGTTCAATTTGTGATTTCAAGAAAAATTTTAGGAGTTGAATATGTAAATACATAGGAATTGGATGGTACGTATGTAAATGTTGCACATATTTAATAAATTAAAATTTATTTTTGAGTAATTATTTTTGTGTGTTACAGTAAGGGTGCATTTGTTTGAGCTTTTAAAACCAGCTTCTGATTTTAACCGTGTTTTCTAAACATTTGCTTTGCTTGTTTCGGCGAATCGGTCCAGAATGCGGGTTTGAGTTGCTGTAGAATCTCGAACGCGAATTGAATCCCGCGCTTCGTCGTTCGTGAATAAAAAAAAACAACCACGATTTTATTTGTTTTGTTATTATGGCCTCACCCCTGAGCTTCATATCTTCTCTCGCCTGCCCTAGGTGTTCCCCTGGGTCGTCTCACCTTCCTAGGTCGTCTCACCTTATCTTGCTCTCATGCCCTAACACCCGATCTGGCACCTCCTTCTTCTTCTCCACTCGTCTTGTAACCTCTCAGACACTCCTATTCTCTCGCTAATATCTTCCCTTTTTTTTTGTTCTGAGTTATTCCTACGGAGTTTGGAACTCGACCATCTTTCTTTATAGAATTATGCTATTAGAATTTCAAGTAGCAAATTTTTTGTTTAGTTTTTTAAGATATGGCTTCATAAGGCCCCAATCTGTTGTGTAGTTGAATTTAACTATCTTCCCCTGGTAACCCAAACCCGTGTTTGTGATTCTACAATAACATTGTATGGTAGACATTTGTGTTGATACCGTGGAATCTAAACTCAAATCTATTGTAGATATTTGTTTTAGACATGTTCGAAATTTGAGCTCTTTTGAATGAATGGTGGAATCCTAGTCTTTCTATGTTGCAAGTTCTATATTACAGAAGTGAGCACTCACAACCATCTATTCTTTAGTTGTGGTATGTTAATCGAGCTACTCAAAAGTTTGATTTATATACGCTCATTGTTCTTAATGAAGCCTAATGTGAACTCAACCCTATCAACTGAAATGTTTGGTACTCTTATGTTGTTGAAGGCTCCACTTGAAAAATTGCTCTATTTTTGAAATTCTGATTATATGATTTTTTTTATTTGATATTTTTAGATGATATAAACTCTTCTGTGGGTTGTCATGCTTTTATGATATGTTTGCCCCTTCTGCTTCTCTGCAATGATGTAAATTAAAAAAATTAGGCTTTAATGGTGCAACCCTACAACTGCTACTGTTTGAATTATTACATTCACTTATGATTATGTTGTTGTTGGAAGGCATCATTTGGTTTTAACGGGTTCTCATATTATCAAATAGGTCATTTGTAAAATCATTGTGTGATTTCTATGTTTGTTTGTTCACTTATTATTAATAGTTGAGTTCAATTTCTCTTCTTGCATCGGCCCCAATGGTTCCTCAAAGATGTCAATCTTATAGATTGAAATAGTGTAATGTTTAATTTAATTTTTTTTTACTATATGTTCTTTGCTTAAAGTTTTGAAGTCATTTCAGCAAATTGACAATACAAGAGATGCACATCATCTGTTATCTAGGACAAAGAAACAATACTATTTTTTGTGATATATGTATAAGAAGAAATTGACTTAGGAAATAGACCAACAACACATTTCAACAAAAAAGCTTGGTGTAACAGTACAAATAATTTTCAAGAGAAAATCAAATGAGTGTATGATCAAACTCAATTAAAGAATAATGATACCAATTAAAAAAGGATAGGAAGATCTGGAAAGAACACAAAAGAGGTTCCAGTAGCCTTAGGTGGAATCCAATTAAAAACACCATAGCTGCATCAGTAGAGTGGTAGAAGGATAAGTTAGAGATCAAATTTATTTTGAGACATATATTTAAATTTTCCTGGCACACACACTTATACATAACTTCTTTATTTTGATTATATGAATGAAAAGTGTACCACAAGCAAAGAAGTTTAAGTTTTGTGGAATTGAAACAGAGCTAAAAGAGAAGCTATAAGTTATGTTTAGTGGGCTTGTTGTGATTCGTGAACATAATGGACTGCTCAGGGTTCAAAAGAGCCTAGAGATAACTCAATTAATTCTATTGAGAGATCACCGCCTGACAAAAACGATAATTAGTAAATCTAGCAATGCAAGGACACCACCTTCTTTAAAAGCAAGGGCAAATTGTACTAAAAAAATTAGTTCTGTGTAAATAAAAGGCAAATATCTTAGTTAGTTACAACATGTACGAACTTATCTTTTGAGGTCATCACTGCATAACAATCTTCTTATATTCTTGATGCAATAAAAATACTTAAACAAATGCCAAAGGTTTTTGAAGATATTCCCTTATATATGTACTCATTAAAGCTAATTGAAGATTTGATGAAGAGAGATGTTTTATTGACAGTAGAGAGGAGGGTCCATTACCTACGCTTCTTCTACAAAAATTATAAGGTCTGATTACTATTGTCTATTTGTGCTTAGTGTGAAGTGCACCTGATATTTTTGTTAAACATCTGTTTATGACATTTATTTTTTGTGGCAGAACAATTGCTCTTATTATAGTCTCAATTAATGATATATTTTGGCAGAACTATTATTATTGATGCTAGCACATGTGATGGGTCATCTTACTTGATTTAAACAGTTTTAATATATTTTTTCTTGTTAATTTTCAAGCTATAAATCCCACCCTGAGAATACATAGGGAGTGTTGTAGAAAAATTATTAGAGCAGTTGTATGTGTTCTCACTACGTACCATGAATCATCCATCTCTTTCATGCCATGTATGATGTCAATATTTATCGGGGACAAATAGGTAAATGAACTATCAGGGAAGCATCCAAGCCGATTCTGTAACATGTATCGCATAAGTCAAGAAAGTTTTATTGATCTTTTGAATTAACTGCACAATAGTCATGACTCTTCTAGAATGACTTGAAAGGCGGTATTTGCTATAACACTTTACATTTTATCACACAATGAATCAACAAGGTTAGCATGTGAGAGATTTCAACACTCATATGAAACCATAAGTTGATATTCTCTATTGGTTTAAATGCATTGGTAAGTATGTCTTATGGAGTTATCAAGTCTGAGGACCCAACTTTCCAAAATATTTTTATAGAAATATCTTGCGATCATAGATATATGTCAGAATTTAACGTATATCGAGATCTTTTTTATTTTCATCAAAAGTAAAAAAAACCTTTAAATTTAAATTTATTACCATTTTATATAGGATTGTATTGGTGTATTGATGGCTTAGATGTTCATGCACATGTGTCAAATGTAGAAAATGTTACATATATCGGCGTTGTGGTTTACCTACACAAAATGTAATGACAGTAAGTGACTTCAATATGTGTTTCACTTTTACATGGCTAGTTGGGATGGTAATGATCATGAAATTTGAATATTCAGGTTTGCGACACAATATCGTATGCATAACTTTCCCTTGCCCCCTCCAGGTTGGATAATTCTTTCTTAAACCTTATATTAATGATTCACATAATTACACATTGTTGATTGTCCTAACTGGGAAATACTATTTAGCAGATGTCAGATATTTGCTACAATAGAGATTTTTAAAACATTATTCCAACAGAAAATCTGGCATTCCAAACTTTGAAAGAACAAGTCAAGTTGTGCGGGGATGAAAAGAAATGTTTAGTAAACGACATTCATCATTACGAGGTGTGATCGAGAAAGCTTTTAGACTTTGGAAGAAAAAAATTGGTTATTCTAAGAGACACGTCGACATACTGTTTTGAGAAACATATTAGAATTGTACTTTAGTGACTATTTAATATATAAGAACTATCTGTTAGGTATGTAAATTTCCCTTGTTGTTTATATGTACAAGATTACAGTATATGTCATGAGCTCAAACAATTCAACAACCTCTAAGGGGATAAAATATCATCTTATTTTTCATGATTTCAATCTATTCTGCATTGTTTCATAACTCAGAGAGGTGATAATGCAGAAAAAAAAATTTAATAGAAGTTAAAAAATTTAACGAACAAAGATTGCAAATTTTTCTAGTAGATTGATGGACCGAGGGATACAATAGAGTAGTTAGTTGACGAAAGGATGTATGTATTTGATGATACAGTGAAAAATGATGTCAAATAGATGAAGTTTCTTGTGAAGACTCTACTTTTGTTTAATTTTGTAATTATAGAATTGTTTTTATTGTTATTTTAGTTGTAGCTAATTTGATGATGTTTATGTATTTTAGAGAACAAACTATAAACCATTAAATTTTTATTTTGTAAACAAACTTCCCTTTTTGGCTGATATTATATAAATTATGAATTTCAGATTTTAATTATGTAACCCAACAATGCAGACCAGTTGATCTATTACAATTTCTTTTCAATATAAATTTTAGCACAATTTGATGATTTCTTATAATTCAATTAATGTTCACCTTATTTTACCTTATGTTGTTCTAAATGAAAATAACTTGATAAATTATCATTGAATTTATTCCACAGACATCACTTTCAGAATTGTATTTTTCAAACAATTTAAACTAAATTATGTTTATATATTGAGGGTATTATAATCATTATGTCAACAACCAACAATTTCAGAGCCGTGCTTTTGAAACAGGCCAATTGGCTCTGAAACACCAGCTTTTGAACACCAAAATTTGAACAATAATTTTTCAAACCAACTTTTCTACAACCACAGCTGAAATAAATGCACCCTAAATTTTTTTTTAATATTTCAGGGTGCGTATTACCTAACTTGTACGATAAATATACTAAAAAATACATTAAAAATTTAAAAATTGAATTATATATATATTTTTAATTAAATTTATTATATTTAACTAATTGTATATGTACAATAACAGTATGCTTGACCGAATCTTTAATGGATCTAATGGTTCAAAATAAGGCACATGTTAAAAGACAAATCCTAAGAAATGTAGGGGCACGTAAAGCCAGGATAATTGGACGATAATGATCGCCCGATCAGAAATCGATCGAGCGGAGGACTGATCAAATGTATCGACCAGAGGCCAACCGCTCTAGAGGTCAACAAATCAGGGCCATCCAATAAGAAAACAACCTTTTATAGGCCAATTAATTAGGAGTTGACCAACCTAAAATTGACTAATTAGAAGTCGAACGATTGTAGAGGATAAAGGGTGTAAGTGTTATTTTATAATAATTATAGCCTCTTTTAAATAAAGGAAGCATTAAATGTAAAAGCATTCCTTTTTTATCGAAATTCTTGGAATCTATCTCTCTCTCTCTACACACTATTCATTGGGTGTGATTCATGCACAAATATGGTTCAACACTCTGTAAAGATGCGGCGAGTGTGGATCATGACAAAAATTAGAAGAGGAGTATGTTAAGAAGAAGAACCACAATATCGAGAAACTACAGACAACATGAACTGTAAATAATAGTTTGTGAATTAGTAAATCACCGAATTGATTAGGTATGCACTAGCTCACGAGAGAGTGTGACCGCCCCAACAGATAGTATCTCACCACCCACTGTCCGCACTAAGCAGCAGAAGAATCCATCCTCCCTTGGAGGAGAAAATGACTCACTACCCTGACATCGCAAGATCGACACCACTAAACCACCACATATACAAGTACACCAAAGCGCTACGACCTACATAGCAAGAGAATGTTTTCTCTGGGCAAATTTTCAAACTCGAGCCCCCCTGACCTCAAAATTCTATTAAGAAAGAGCTTATCAGGCTGACCAAATTACCTCATTCGAGTCGATCAAATGCTTATTTAGAATAAATAACACACTAAAATATCACACTTTTTTTTAAGCTTTATGTTTTATGTGTAATTGACAGACAAATTTAGATTTAATAGTATAGGTACTAAAATTTATTTGTATATGATTACAATTTTAAATGACATATAAAATNTCGAGAAAAATGATAGAATGCTCTATTGTTAAGAAAATTAGGGCGAAGAAAACAAGATCGACACAAATCCTAAAGAACACACAAAGATTTAACGAAGTTCAACAAAGATGTCTACATCCTTGGGAGCAGAGCGACGACTATCTTTCAACTCCAAAAAAAGAGTACATGATACAAAATACAATATAGGATAGCCTAGAGTTACAAATAGGCCTAGATTAAGCTCTGGAGTATAATATGTACTTCCTAAATTGCTCTTGTACCGTACCGCAGAGGCATTTCCCCTGCACCATCCAACCCACATACCGAAACTCCCCCAATTGATCAAATTCTGCTACTCCGCTCTGCTTAATTCCAACATATGTGCCTTATATGGTATATGAGTCATACCTAACAAATCTCCACCTTGACAAATATCCAACCCCTTAGAAAAAATAGATCATGGAGTTTCTTACACACTGAAGTGGGTTGGGCTATCATACTTCTCTAGCAACTGCAGACATTCAACAAGTCAAAGCAATGCAAGAATTTGTTGATAGTAACTGGTTTGGTCAACATATCAATTGCATTTTCATCAGCATGAACATTTTGCAACAGTGTCTCATCAGAAGCAATCAATTCTATGATCTTGTGATACCTGACATCAATGTGTTTTGTTCTCGCATGATACACCTAGTTCTTAGCCAGATAAATAACACTATGATTGTCACAATACAGTTGAACTCTACCTTGCTCAACGCCAGTTCCTTTACTAGCCCAGTAATCCATAAGGCTTCTTCCGCAGCTTTAACTACTGACATACACTTATCTTCAGTTGTAGATAATGTCAAAATAGACTGAATTGTTGATTTCCAACATATAGGCCCTCCAACAAGAGTAAACACATATCAAGTTGTAGACTTTCTGTCATCCAAATCACCTGCATAGTCTGAATCAACGTACCCCACAATTGAAGGATCATCACAGCTGATGAGAAGTACACAAAAGACTAAGTCTTCATAACCCAATCTGCTAGGAGGTCTTATATTGGTGTGTCTCTGTCTATTTCTGGCTAGATTGTAATTTTGCAGATCATGTGGAATGAAATCACCAGGTGTTAGATTTGAACCTTCAACTCTCTTAATTGTTTCTAGATGTTGTTCTTAATCCATCTGCACTGCATCTGAATTGGAACTGTTGCTTGCACATTATCTTAATTCTGATGTAACATGAACTGCTCATAAAAAACTGCATCTCTATTGTTCATTATCTTCTTTGCAGTCAGATCCCAAAACTTGTATTCTTTCACACCTTTCTTGTGGCCCAGAAAGATGCACTTCTTGGATTTTGCATCAAGTTTTGATCTTTCATCTCCAAGTACATGCACATAAGCAGGACAACAAAAAATTCATAAATGATCGAAATTAACTGGATTACATGTCCATACCTCTTCTGCGACCTTGCCACTTAATGATGCCTGTCGGCACTATTTTTGGTGTGGGTTTTGCCCGTAAGAAGCTGTCGGTCATCGGAATTAAAATCCCGTTGCCCGCTTCGGAAGGACGTTAAAAAAATTAGTTTTGAAAAATATGGAGTTAAATTGACCCCATAATTTTCATAGTTTAGATGAAAGAGCGCTTTACCTCAAATCTTGTATCT
>JXCR01143454.1:915-45197 GCA_002079205.1 Phalaenopsis hybrid cultivar
ATATATATATATATATATATAAACATGTGATCAGTGTCAGAGAGTAGGTAATATTTTAAAAAGAAATGAAATGCCTCTAAATTTTAATTTAGAAATTGAAATTTTTGATGCATGGGGATTGGATTTTATGGGACCATTTATACCTTCATTTGGAAATTGATTGCACTGAATTATGTTTCAAAATGGATTGACGTAATAACTTTACCTTGATGTGATGCTCGGAGTGTTTAAAAATTTTTAATCAAAAATATTTTCACAAGATATGGAATGCCGAAAATAATTATACGATGGAGGATCTCATTTTAGGAATGTAACAATTGCAAGGTTTGTGGACTAGTGGTTTGATAAAAGTATCTAATCATGAAATTAAATGAATGTTGAAAAAAATTGTGAATCCTAATAAAATGAATTGGTATGCTAGATTAGATACAAGACAGCTTATAAGAAACATATAGAAATGTCCTCATATAGATTAATTTTTTGGAAGAGTTTTCACTTACCCATAGAATTGGACATAAAGCCTATTGGGCTATTAAGGAGACCAATTTCAATTTAAAAGATGCTGATGATAAAATATTATTGCAGTTGAATGAGCTTGAAGAAATTAAGAATGAGTCTTATAAAAATACTAGGATTTATAAGGAAAGAATGAAAGAATGACATGATCAGAAGATAATGAAAAAGGAATTTGAACAAGTACATGAAGTTTTATTATATAATACAGGAATGAAAGTATTTCTTGGAAAACTAAAGTCTAGGTGGAAAGGGTCATTCAGAATTGTAAAAGTCTATCCCTACGGAGCTGTTAATATTGAAGCTCCAAAGATAGGAAGGATATTTAAAGTGAATGAGCACAAACTAAAACCATATTATAATGCTCAAAGACCAATTTTTAAAGAGACTATAATGTTGGTTCACTTAGAATAAAGACTGGGGATGTTGGGCTGACGACATTAGACCAAACGCTTTGTGGGAGGCAACCCATATCTATCGTTGCTTATTTTGCTTTTATGTTTTTGTTCTGCATATTATATATATATATATATATATATATATATATATATATATANGTGGTCAATTGTCAAATGGTTTAGGAACTGTTTCCATACATGTTGAGCAAATTCACATTCAAAGAATAAGTGGTTCACAGTTTCCTCTTCCTTTCTACATAGCCAGCATTTAGAGGGACCTCTCAATCCCTTCAACTTTAGAATATCATCAGTAGGGATCATTCTATGGAATATTCTCCAGCAACAAAAGGACATAAAGGGGATAAGAATTTATTCCATAGCTGATCACCCCAGGGTATATGTTCCCAGCAGAAGTTTTTAGAATAGATAGCTTTGGTGAGACTTTGGTGGGAAGTGGATTGCCATAAGAGTTTATCAGCAAGATTTCTGTTGAATTTTATACTGACCACTTTGGTGATAGAATGAGGTTGAAGAAGGCTTGCTAACTTACCCAGGGACCAGTTGTCCCCATCCCAACAATCAACCACTTTCAAATCAGTATTATATATATTGATAATGGGGGAGAGCCAATCTTTGGGACACCAATTATCAAGCCAAAACTTGATGTCCCCATTACCTAGCTCCCAGCTGTAGTTAGCTTCAGCAATATGTCCGTATATATATATATATATATATATATATATTCAAATGATTTTAATTTATTTACAATCCATATACTCAATGTAATGGAGAATGATGTTTTCTTAAATTTGAACTCTCCATCACAAAAACTTGCTTAGTTTTAATAAGTTTACTTTTGAAAGTTTAGCAATTAATTTAGTTAACTCAGTTCTTTTATTTACATTTTATGTAGCATTCACTCTAATACTGTAGATTCGAATTTAGTATGTCAATTTTGTAGTTTAAATTGTGATTTACATTATAAATATAAGAATCTATCTATAAGCATTTCCAACTTCTCTATGAGATCGATATCTAGAATTCCATTGAAGCCCTTTATTACTTGAGTGATACGTATACTTGCGTTATTATTAGGAGATTTGGCAGTTCAATGGTTTTAAAAGGTAAAATTATTTTCATTAAAGTCATCTTTGTTAAGGTTTACATTGCATATTTATTATTATTACTGCCTTGTGTATTTTGTAATATTAAAAAAATATTTGCAAAAATAGCACACTAAATATGCCTGCATCAAGTTTTTAGCGTTGTTGTCTGGGAAGTAACAAAAAGTATTTGTAAATTATTTTTTTTTAAAAAAAACTGTTTGTAGTTTAATTTTGAATATTTTCATATTTTAGTGTGTTTGCTTCTTTTAATTACTTATTGTGTTTGTTTATGCATAGTTTAAGATCTGAAGAATTTGTGCCTTACAATTCAGAGTTAGAAAGAACAATTAGAAAAATTTGAAAACAACAAAAAGAGATATATAATTCTAGCAGAATGGCTTGCAACTCAAGGAATTCTCAAAATGAACATCATCAGAGACCTTCAAGAGATTATGCTAATTCTACAGTAGATGAAATTCATTTGATTATACAAATCTTGCTGTAGCTACCACTTCATTTGAGCTTAAAACTGTTATTATCCAAATGGTTCAAAAAAATTAGTTTGGGGAACACCAATTGAAGATCCTAACTTACACCTTGCTAGCTTTTTAGAATTGTTTGCTACATTTAAATATGGAGTCTTGAATGATGCCGTCAGATTTAGACTTTTTCCTTTTACACTAAGGGATGAAGCTATGATGTGGTTAAACTCGTTAGCACCTGAATCTATTATAACTTGGGGAGATTTATCTCAAAAATTTTTATATAAATATTTCCAGCCTTAAAAAACTACTAAGCTTGGAAATGATATTACATATTTTTATCAATTTGAAGGGGAATCAATTTATGAAGCTTGGGAAAGCTTTAAATATCTCCTTAGGAAGTTTCCACACCATGTGTTGCTAGATTGGTTAAAAATTTGAACTTTTTATAATGGATTGGTTAGATCGCTTAGATCAATAATTGATGCTGCTGCTGGTGGATCATTAATTTCAAAACCGTTCGGTGAAGCATATTCTTTAATTAAAGAGATGACTACTAATAACTATTAATGACCCTCTGAAAGGGTAAATCTAAAAAGGGTAACTAGTATTCATGATTTTGATGCAATATTTATGTTAGCTACTCAAATAGCTATTATATCGAAGAAGATAAATAAATATGGAATTATTTATTCTCAGATAACACCTGTGCTTGAGGAAAACTCACTGGAAAAATGATAGAATCTCAATATACTTATGAGACCTTAAATGCAATAAATAATCATTCTAATAATCTTTATGCCAATTTTTATAATCCTGGTTGGAAGAATCATCCAAATTTAAGTCAGAGTAATAATAACTCTAATGCTATAAATTTGCAATGGGGAAACAACACTGTGAACCCATTGGGAAACTCCAATAATCAAGGAAATCCAACTTATAAACCATATTACCCTCCAGATTTTAATAATTTTTAGAGCAAGGAGAAGAAGTTGTCAATGGAAGAATTAAAATTGCAAATGGAAAGTCAATTACAAAGTCAAGGAGCTGCAATTAGGAAGATGGAAAATCAGTTGGGATATATTACTACTGCACTTAGCAATAGACCTTCAGGAACAGTGCCTAGTAATGTTGAAGTAAATCCTAAAGATCAAAATAAAGAGCAAATTAAGGCTATTCAACTGAGAAGTGGAAAAAAATTAGAAACTAGAGTTCAAAAAGAAGTGGAAGTTGAAGTTGAAAAAGATGAGGTGGAAAATGAAAAATCTGGTGAAGATTTTCATTTTGAGTCTGAATGTCCTATTAAACCAATGAAAATCCCTGTAGAAAGATCACCACCTCCATTTCCTCAAAGATTGAAGAATAAAATTAGAGATAACCAATTTTTAATATTTTTGAAAATATCAAGGAAATTAACGATAAACATTTCATATTTTGAAGCCTTTGAACAATCGTCAAGCTATGTTAAGTTCATGAAGGATATACTTAATAAGAAAAAGAAGTTTGTAGATAATAAAATTGTTGCACTCAGTGAGGAGTGTAGTACTATAATTCAAAAGAAGCTTCCTGAAAAACTTAAAGATCCTGGTAATTTTACTATTTCTTGTGCTAATGGCAAAAGCTTTTTTGGAAATTTTTTTTGTGATTTAGGAGCCAATATTAATTTTATGCTTTTATTAATTTTAGAAGGTTGGATTTAAGAGATATTTCAACTACAATTATAACTCTTTAGTTAGCTGATTGTTTGATTACCTATCCTAAAGAAGTTATAGAAGATGTTTTTGGTAAAAGTTAATAAATTTATCTTTCCTATAGATTTTATTATAATATATATGGAGGAAGATAAAAAAATTCCTATCATTTTAGGAAGACCATTCCTTGTCACTAGAAGAGCTTTGATAGGAGTGCAGAAATGAGAGCTAACTATGAGAGTTAGTGATCAAGAGGTTACATTTAATATTGTAAAATCAATGAGATGCCCTACAAAAGAGCAAGTGATTGAATGCTTCAGAATAGATATTAACAAATATTTAAGACATAAATATTTCATGAAGACATTCGAAAAGAAATTTGAAAAAGAATATTTGGAATATGAAGATGAGGATAAAATTCAAGATGAATCTATGGAAGTGAGTAATGAAGATTTGGATTTTGTTCAGGAAAAAATTGAAATGTTAGATCATACAGATGATAACAATAACAACAATTTAATTTCATCTATTAAGAAACCTCCTAAACTAGAAATGAAAAAAATTCCTACACATTTAAAGTATGCATTCTTAGGAGGTTTATCCATATTACTTGTTAATGTATCCTTAGAATTAAGTGATAGGCAAGAACAACAGTTGTTAAAAACTTTAAGAAGATATAAGAAAGCCTTTGGATGGACATTAGCTGATATTAAATGAATCAGTCATTCAATTTGTATGCATAGATTTTTTTTGAAAGATCAACATTAACCAAGAGCTGATCCTCAAAGGAGATTGAATCTTATGATGAAAGAAGTTGTTAAGAAAGAAATGTTAAAATGGTTAGATGCTAGAATAATATATACTATTCTAGAAAGTGCTTGGGTGAGTCAAATTCACTATGTTCCAAAGAAAGGAGGAGTGACTGTTGTGATGAAATCAACTAGACAAGTTAGTGGTTGGAAGATTTGCATAGATTATAGAAAATTAAATTCAACCACTAAGAAGGATCACTTTCCTTTACTTTTTTTGGACTAGATGTTAGATATACTTGCTGGGCACAGGTATTTTTATTTTCTAGATGGATATACTGGTTATCATCAAATACCCATTGCTCCATAGGATCAAGAGAAAACAACATTTACTAGTCCTTATAGAAATTTTGCTTTTCGATAAATGCCCTTTGGATTATGTAATGCACCTGCAACATTTCAAAGATGTATGATATCAATTTTTAGTGATTTAATTGATAAAGAGATTGAAGTCTTTATGGACAATTTTTCTGTATTTGGAACTTCATTTGAAATGTGTGTAAATCATTTAGAGAAACTTCTAGAATGATGTGAAAAGACTAATCTCATATTAAACTGGGAAAAATGTCGATTTTTTGTTGCAGGAGGAATTTTACTTGGCCATAAAATTTTAAAAAATAGCATGGAAGTACATCGTGCAAAATACATGTTATATCTAACCTACCTCCACCTAATATTGTAAAAGGAGTTGGGAGCTTTTCACTACATGCTAGATTTTACAAGCGATGTATTAAAGATTTTTCAAAAATTTCTAAACCTTTATTCCAACTTATAGAAAAAGATATAAAATTTGATTTTAACTAAGAATGTCATAAAGCCTTTGAAACTTTAAAGGAAAAATTGATCACTGCTCCTATACTTCTTTCACCTGATTGGGAGAAACCTTTTAAATTAATGTGTGATTTAAGTGATTGTGCAATTGGAGCTGTTTTAATATAGTGATATGACAAGATTTTTAAAGTCATATACTATGTTAGTAAGACTCTTAATGATGCTCACATTAATTATACCACTACTGAAAGAGAGTTATTATTCATTGTTTATGTTATTGATAATTTTAGGTCATATCTAATTGTACTTAAAGGTGTTGTGCATACTAACTACTTGGCTATTAAATATTTAATGGAAAAGAAGGATGTGAAACCAAAATTAATTAGATAGGTACTTGTGATGCAAGAGTTTGATTTTGTAGTAGTCGATAGAAAAGGGATTGATAACCAAATTGTTGATCATCTATCTAGGTTGGAACAAGAAGAAACAATTAATTTTGAAAAAGAAAGTAATGAAACTTTTCATGATGAATAACTTTATGCTATAAAAGTATAAGAAATACTGTGGTATGCTGATATTGTGAATTATATAGTTTGTCGTATTTTACCATATGGAATGACATAACAACAAGAAAAGAAATTTATTCACTATGAAAAATATTATTTTTGGGATGAACCATATTTGTACAAAAAATGCAACGATTTAGTAATGAGACGATGTGTTCCTTATAAAGAAATTAAAGAAATTATTTAAAAATGTTATGATTTTGAATTGGAGGTCATTTTGGGAACGATAGAAATGTTCATAAAATTTTGCAACTAGATTTTATTGGNGGAAAATTTGAGAATTTATTTGACTAAAATCGAAATGGCGAAAAATTTAGAACTGGCGCCTGAAGTGCCACATTCCAGAGAGCTGGCGCCTGAAGCGCCAGGGTGACAAATATGACTTAAAACATTTCAAAAGGTAGTTTTTGGCAGTTTTCCCAAAAATTGATTCCAAAGCATTTTTAAGGTGGGCAAACGAGGGAAGAGTCGCTAGTTTTCAATTTTTATGGCTTCACCCTCTAAAAAATCCATGAGATTTGAAAATTTCAACTGGAGAAAGTTTGTCAGTTTTGATGTGTAGAAGTTATATGATTGATTTCTTGTGAAGAAGAGGCTAATTAAGGAAAGAAGATTTGTGAATCAAGGATTCAACAAACTGAATACTCGAGTGGAAGAGATTATTGCGTAAAGATGCTGGGAAGTGTTTTGCTACACTACTGTTGCCGTAGTTGTCCTTGTGGTAAAAGAGTTTTATGCAAATCTTCATGGAATCAACCAAGGAATTGTCTACATGTGAGGCAGGTTTGTACAATTTACTCCTTCAAGTATAAACGATATGTTTATGATTGAAAGTGTTCCTATTTGCCTCTATGCAAATTTTACCCCTACAAGAGAGAATATGAATGAATTCTATCGATACCTTACAGATGAAGATGCAAATTGGGAGGCCAGAGATGATAGAAATGTAAGTTTTTCTTCATAATTATTGAATCTGGCATCTAAGGCAAGGCATTTCTTTAATACATCAAAATTACTCCCCATCATGAAAATCAGCAAAGTGACTAAGGAGAGTGTTATTCTGAATTACAGTATTCAAACTGAAAAACCTGTTGATATTGGTCTAATAATTGTAAAATTGGTTTTGGGTTTGATCGTAAATAGATCTACTATTGGACTAGGATATCCATCCACTATTTTTCTACTGTCCAGTCAATCACAAGTACCTTATGAAAGTTGGAAAAAAATTGCTTCTTCCTTGGAAGCTTATGGACCCAGAAGTTTGTTGCAACTACATTGAAATGGGAGATGAGAATTATATGAATGTACTGATGAATCAAGCATCCCTGTATTCATCACCTATTCAGCCTTACTTCAGTTCGAATGCACTTTTGAAAAGGATAAAAAAGATAGAGAAAGAGGTACAAAATTTTATGCATGCAATTGAGAATATTTCTGAAATGTTGGATCATCTAGATTGGAGATTGAAGAAACAATATGAACATACTGGACGTGTTGAAGATGGTTTGGTACTTATGTTCAAGAAATATGCTTGGAGTGAGGAGGAATCAATTGATGAATTTTCTTATCGACCTTTCTAAAACTTGTACGTGCACTACCAATCCATGGGAGATATCCAGGAGGACGAGAGCAAAGAAGATGTTTGATCTTACTTTATGCACAAAACACTTATTTAGTACCGTTTGCTTATGTGCTTGTGTTATGCTGGATTGAATTTATTTTCATTGTTGAACCCTATTTATACTTATGTTTGCTGTTGAGTATTTTGATGTTTAGATTTCAATGTTAGGATATTTGGTTTTCTTTAGACATTGAATAAGATTTTGTTGGCTTGAAAATTTTTAGTTTGTAGCAGTGCAGATTATATATATAAAAGTAAGTTTTATGTTGTTGGTGAAGGTCATGTGTTAGAAAATTTTTTAATTATTAGTATAAGTGTTTATTTGAGTTAATTAGAGGTTGACATAAAGTGGTACACAACAGATTTCCTCAGAAAATGAAATTTAAAAAAATTAAGGCGTTGGCGCCTGAGGTGCCAGATTGGCGTCTGAAGCACCAAATTCCTGAAAAAGCCTAGATTGCCTAAAAAACCATGGAATCAACCAGTAAAACACCATTTTAACTATTTGGGATGTTTCCTACCTGTAAACCGTGACCTAGGGCTTCATATTGTGAGCATTTGAGAAGATTATGAAGGCCAAAGTTCTTAGATTTCATCTTCTCTTGGTAAGAGCTCACTTTAACCTAGAAATTTTTTATTTTCACCATGGATTTTTCCTATATTATGGGAGATCCAAAATTTAGAATTTTTTATGAAGAAACTTGAAGAAAAACCATGGTGAAAAGTTTGTTACCAAATAATCTTACTTGTGAAACTAGAATTTTTATTTTAAAATTTATTTGGATTTTACTTGGATTTTCATAGAAATTCCAATGGCTCCACGAGTAAAAAGAAGAAAGCCTATGAAAGACTTTGACATGAGGAGATTTGTTAATTTCAAAGCCCAACACTGTTACAATACTCAAATGGAATGAAGGAAGTTGATCCAAGAGAAAAAATTTACTAACCCGGGCGAGATCGGGAATTTGATCGTTGCCACAAATTGGGAGAGGTTTTGCTACTTCACCGCAGTAGCTATTGTGCCAATGATCGGGGAGTTTTATGCCAACTTGCGGTTCACCCCTATTGATCACATCCTTGTGAGAGGTAAGCAAGTCGAGTTTACAAGAGAAAAAATCAATGCTTTTTGTGGATTGGGAAATTTATTTCATTGTGAATATGTTCCATTTGTGATGACTAATTCATCACTGGATGAAGTAATTGCCTTTTTTACTGATGGAAAAGGAGAATAGAAGATTAAAAATAATAATAAAGTTAACTTCTCCACTTCCATGATGACTTTTCAGTCAAATGTATGACACTAATTCATCTCTGCAAAATTACTGCCAACAAATCATCTGAGCAAAGTAACAAAGGGTAGAGCTTTGTTAAACTTCTGCATTCATAAAATGAAGGCAGTAGATGTTAGTGCTCTTATAGTTCATCATGCTCGGAGTATATCTAGTAGTGCTACAACTAATGGTTTGGATTATCTTGCCCTGATTTTCACTTTCTGTGAACAATCAGGAGTAGAGTCCCATAGAAATAAGGAAAATTTGTAGCCATAAAATTCTATTGGAAAGCATACAATTCAGAGATTTGAATCCTTTGTTATGTCCAGGAGTGGAGGTAGTGATAGACCCTCAACATCAGTTGCAGAGCATTTACTTCTCACTCTACTTCACTTGAAAATCTTATGGAGCATATTATAATTTAGGAAATGGATATTGTGAATATGAAGAAAAGGATTGGAGGAATTAAAGCAAGAAATGCTTATAATGATGAATATAAGCAGAGGAGAGTTCAAAATGACATAGCTTATGAGGAGGCTATGGCTAGATATCTTAGGGGTGAGTACAATGTGGAATTTCCAACTTGTTACAACTTCACTCTTTATACTCCAGATGATGATGATGATGATCAAGAATACGATGAAGATTGATATTTTCAAGAGTTTAGTTTGATAGTTAGTTAGTTTGTTTATTAGTTTGTTATTTTGATTGTTTGTACTTTGTTTTATTTGAAACTGTTGCAGTAACAACTTCATTTTAATGTTGTGTTGTGAACCTAAATTGTAATAGTAACTGTAGATTTTTACTTTTTCTGCATTTTTCAATACTTTCAAGTCTTGTTTTTGTTTTTAATTCTTAGCAAATCCTTTAAAATATATTATGTTTTATTTAATTTTTTAAAGCCTTATTGACCTCGCTTTTGGTTAAAGTTTAGCTTTTCCTCTTTAGTAGTCTAGGTTCTAGCCATAGGACTTTCCTGTTAACTATTCCTAGAGGACTAGAAAAGAAACCCTCACTATTAGAAACTCTAAACCATTCTTTTCTCAACTTGAAGTTCCACATATTGGTCCTAACCTCTAGTACTTAGTAGGTGGGGTCATTATGGGAGAGCTCAAGGCGAGTCCCCATAGGACTGCTTGGCCTTAAGGCTGACTCTGGGTGTTGGTCTGGAGCTGGTTCATTCACTTGCACTTACTTTCACTCATAACCCTAAACCCAAACTTTGTTGACCATCCCTTGATCTTTTGGGAGACTCATGTAGATTGTCCCCTAGACCCACTAGCCCTCGGCTGGGGTTTAGCTAGGACCAGTACATATAGGACCTAAATGGGGATTCCATTGGTCCATGGCTCATATAAATTGGTTGGAACCTCAATTTTATTAAAATATCCAACTTGGCCTTTTGTCCCCCCTCCCCAAATCTACCCAAATTACCTAAACACCCCCAACCCTAAATTCGGCCAAAAATCTTAATTTCACCCAAAAAACCCAAATTTGTTCAAAAATCATTTCAAACCATTTCAAAATACTCAAATTGCCCAAAATCATCCAAAATTGCCAAAATTACCTAAATACTCCCCAAATTTGTCCAAAATTACCAAAATGCCTTTGGTGGCCCAAACTCTCCCAAAACCTCCAAAATCTTTTCAAATGTCTCCATAACCAATTTGGACCCTTCCATTGAGCCCAATTTGACTAATTTGACCTATTTTGACCAAAAGCCCCAAATTTCCCTTAAGGGCCCAATTTCCCCAAATTCATCTCAAATGTCCATCAATTTGACCCCAATCTTCCCCAATTTCTTTTCCAAACTCAAATTCATCATGCCTTTGAACATTTCAAACCAAATTCAAGCTTAATTGACCCACATTTGAGTCAAATTTCAACCCAAATCTAAAAGCCCCAATTTGGCCCAAAATCAAAATCTCACTAAATTGAACCCCCAAACCTATCCAATTGCCCCAATTATGCATTATAAACTATTTGAAATTTTTCCACACATCAAATTGAATCCTCAATTGACCTTGATCAAGCTTCAATTCCACTCAATTTTAACCCAAATCCAAAACCCCCAAATTTTCCCCAATTTGGCCATGTCTCCAAATGTCACCTAATTGAATGCCCAAACCCCAAAATTGAAACCCAATTAATGTTGAGAACTCTTCATGATATTACCCTACACCATTTTCAACCATCAATTTGGACTTAACCTAACTCTAGCCCAACCTAAGCTCAAGTCTAACCCAACACCCCTAAATTGACCACTTGCCCAAAATCCCTCAAATTGAACCTCTAATCATTTCAAAATCACTACAAATCTTTTATAAACTCCTTGTGACAATCATCCAAACCAAATTGGTCAATAAATTGGACTCAATATCATGGCTAGCTTAAACCAAACCCAATTTCAAGCTAATTTGACTCAAATTGAACCTATGCACCAAAATTAAATTAGCCATCCCCGAATGCCAAATTAATGACACCATAACCACCAAGTACACCCTACTGACCAACCTAAACCTACCTAAACTAGCCAAAGTGTGCTATAGACTAATGGTTCCCTAAATTAAGGGATTTCATCCCATTTTTGGGTTTAAGCCAAAATATCTTTGCCATCAAGTCATACCAATAAGAGTTAATCATCATTAAGCACCCCCTGGCCTCTCAGAGCTAACAAATGACTGAACCCTAGCCAGCCATTACCTTAGCCATTGGAAACAACCACTCCAAAGGAGCCCCAAATGACCAAAACTCAAAATTAAATCAACAAGCTTTAGCACCCATCAAACCCCCTGAGTTCCATCAGGCAGCCATGGCTTTAAATTGAGCCTTTCACGACCAAAGAGAATTGTGCCAAAATCCTTGGGGAAACTTTGCCAAAATCGCACTAGAGCCTCTCCAAATCATCCTGAGTGCAATCCCTCTGCTCTCAGCCATTGACAGCCACCATTTAGGGTCAATTTCATCACTAAAATTTGCCCTAAAACTAGGACAGAGCTCCCCACATCTCCACAGTTCACAAAACTTCAATTAAATGTGCTAACACCATTCCCACAGTGAGAGAAGTTGATTCCACAGAAAAGCCCCCTCTCAAACAGTCTATAACATAGCTCAAAACCAACATTTGAAATCTAGTTTTATCTAAAACATAGCTAGACAATTCACTAGAGCCTGAGGCTTCATATGGAGGTTCTTTGGACCCAATCAAAGCTACCACAACCATCTGAATAAGGCCTTCCCTCTCAGACAAAGGTATTGAGCTCAAACCCTAATCCGAGCTTGTTTTGATTATCCATGTGTAATGGCCTGATTTCATGCTTGATCAACCATATGGATAGATGTGTCTTGAGTAGATGAAGGTTTAGAAACAAGCCCCATTTGATTCGGTTGAGTCTAAACAAACATCTAAATATTTTATTGTGAACGTATTACGGGTTAGGTCACTTGGGGACAATGACTGAGAGTCGTCTGATCGCACGTATCATATGGACGGAGGAGATCAAACCAGATGGAGTCTTGGTAGATGAACCGTGGGCCGCGTGGCGGCTGAAGTGTTTGGCAACATCAAATGGTAGAGCGCCGCATGTAAAGCTCGGAGCAGATGAGGTTGCGCTGACGCTGACTGGTTTAAGTAGAAAATATAGGTTTTATGAATTATTTTAAATGTCTAAACTTAAATCCATATCTTTCTCTAGAAAAATCATAAAAAATAAAAAACACTCTTGCTCAGTGAATAGAGGAGAATAATGTGGCTCAAAATTAAAAATTATTTTCTAAGTGTGTGATTTTTAGTTAATTAAATACTCTCTGAGGTATTTTAATTTATTATGATTAAATACTAATCACCATGGCTTGAAATTTTTAGGCTTGATTACTCATGATAAAGGGCACCTACTCTGATTTTTCCAAAATCAAAGAGCACCTCTATGCTCCAGACCTAATTTTCAAGCCTAAGCGACTATTTTGGCATTATTTAATCTTATAAATTAAAATATTTCTAGGAAAATTATAAGATCAATTTTTTTAGGTTTCTTGTGATTAAAGAAGCTTAGGAAAAATATTGTGATGGTTTGAATAATTTTTTTTATTTCTATTATTAGTTAAACATTTTTACCTTGTAATAATTTATTTAAATTAAATATAAATAAAAAATTGACAAAATCAATTCCGCATTGTTCATAAAAATCATTTCAACTCACTATAAAAATTTTAAATTTATGTAAGTTATTTTGGCCAATAAAGTGGATTTTGTAAGTAAGAATAATATTTTTGCACAAAATAAATTATATTAAATTAAATAAGCTTGGGAAAACTATGAAAAAGAGTTTTCTGAGCTCCTTGTGATTAGGGGCATATAATAAAAATAAATGTTAGTTTCGTTAAAATATTTTATTTTTAAAGTATATTTTAAATTAAAAATAATTATAATAATCAAAGTTTTCAAAAATACAAAAAGTAATTCAAAATGTGTGCAATTGTTCCCCGATCACTTGTGACCCCTTAAAATATTTTTTCTCGTTTTCTTAATTTAAAAATAAATTTCTAAAGGCCTACAAATGTATTTTCCTTATTTTCCTATTAAAATAATTACAACAAATTAAATATAAATCATAAAAATTTTAAAAATTGTTCCTCTGAGTTTCTTGGACTTATGAGGGTTTAATAAAAATTTAAAAGTGGTTTTTGAAGATTAAGACATATTTATGTATTTAAATAATCATTAAAAATGACCTTTAAGTACTTATAATAATTTTCAATATTATTAAAAAAAATATCATAAAAAAATTGTTTAAGTATTCTTCTGACCAAGACAAACCTCCAATAATGTTCCCATAAATTTAAACTTCATTTTGTTTAATTAAATAAATTAACATTGAAAAATCCCATTTTTGGGTTAAAATAACTATTTTAAATTAAATCGAAATTTGAAAAATCATACTCTCCTCCCTGATGTTTTAATTAATCCATAGATGGGATACTCAAAGATTTTCAAGGCCATTTGAATTTTGCTTGAAGAATTATAAGATGAAAAGCCCAAAGGGCAAAGAGGTAATTTTAGATTTTGGTTCCTTAATCAAAATTTATGATTAAACATTGAGGATGGGTGATTTTGAGCCTTAATGAATGCATTGGATGATTGAAATGCAATGGTTTAAAGGTAGAAACCAATTTACCATCTTTTTACAATATCTACAAAATCATAATTTCCCCAATTTTCATGACTTGCAAGTCAATTAAGATCAAATGATTTTTAAGTTGTGGGCTTAAGCTAGGAAGATGATAATTTACTTATCTTAAGCCTAAAATTGATGATGTTGTGATCTTTCAATAAGAATATATGTCACTTAAACCAAAATTCTAACCACCAACAATTTCTCCCATTATGATTGTTAAGAGCTTGGTAGTGACCTACACTCAATGTCTAAACTAAACTGATTGGATCTAGATGATAATATGATTGGGGACTAACAACTCCCAAGCACTCCAAGCCCATTTTTGATGTACACCTATATTTTAATAACTTGAGCTTGCCCTAAGGGAGTTCATCCATATAACTCTTAAGTAAATTGTAAAATTGACTAAAGCATCTTATCCTTGAGATAATTGAATTGTCAAGTTTTACTGGGCAACAGGGTAGTCACACTCTAAACTTGGATGATTAATGGAACAATATGATAAGTTCAGAAATGAACTCAAAATAATCCAAGAGATCTTCAGAGTAGTTCACGGTCAAACCTCATGCACTTTGAAATCTTTTGGATAGTTTGAAGGACAAGTTGAACTTGTCATATTTTGTTCTAGATCCAATAAGAACTTCAGAGGCTCAATAGAATCATACTTTGTGGTTGGATAGTTATACCTTCATGTACTCCTGCAATTTAAGTTCTTTAAAAAATTATATTTATTTCTTGCAAGTGTTAACCTTTCAGGTGGAGGAACGAGAAGAATCGACCGATACGTCTTTTAAATTACTGTGTTTACCTTTTTATTCTTTTTGCTTCAAACTTGCATGTTAAACAACGATGTGACTTTGCATGAAAACCAAAACTGCTAGGATAGACACAAAACCAAATAAAAAATTTAAAAATTAAACAAGATAAAATTCACAGCCACAACATTCAAAATATAAGACAACTCAAAATTTAATCACAAACATCACAAAACAACAATATCACTAAATTAAAACGCCTTTATCGGATGATTGGGAATCCCTCGGAGGAGGTAAACTACGGCTACTAATGAGACTTTCCATGGTCTAAATGAAAGTATGGAATTCATTAAGTTGAGTTTTGTAAATTCATTTGGACTAAGAGAATCCAAAAGAAAATAGTGGTGTCAGAACGAGGGAACCATTGGATCCTAACTGGTGTTGCTTTAATTAGTTATAACCTCCCCCATATTATTTAAATAACTATAACTTTAAGACACTTGATTTGACATCAGGACTTGACACATTAGAAAACTAAACTCGTCATAATGAGGAGCTTGGAGCTAACATTGTGGGCAGCATCACCATCTTCGACATCAAAACATGTATACACCAACTAAACCATTCCTTAGAATTAAACAACAAGCTATAGTATTTCAAGGTTGTCTGCCTAGTGCGACATAAAGCCTCAACTTATCTTTAGGCTTTTGTATGACTCTGCTATACAATATAAGCCCTAACTCGCTTTAAAATTTTGAGGTTTTTGTTTGTTACGACCTGAATCCTCACATCTTTTAGGCTATTTGTGTGATCATTTCACACGAATGTAAGCCCTAATTAATAAAATTGACAGGATGAAACACTTAAATATTTCTCCTCTAAATTGAAGCCAAATAGTATGACAACTTGGGAAGTCACTGAGTTTCTCCTCAGGATCTATGACATCCCCTAGTTCTTCTTCCTTTGGATTCTGAAAATAAATGTTCCAAGTTTGAGCCATTCACCTTTCACACCTCTTTGTCCGGTCTCTTTGAAAAGTCCTATCCTTTAAAATTCTAGAAGACAATATTCCCTGATTTTTATCGAGGGTTTCTTAGGTGATTTCAGTTATCTAAGATGTAATTAAATAGAAGGGCTTGCCTTTGTAGGAAACTTTCAAGAACCCAACATAATTTAAACCCTATTTAATTTTTCATATTAGATAGAGGAACTTGTCAGCTTATAAATAAAATAATTTTGCAGACTAAACAAAAGTCATATTTTCTTAGTTTTTTTGATCAAGCCTCGCCCTCAAGCCTTGTGTTTATCTTTCGGGATAGATACATAATATGAGATGTAGTGCTCTTTCATTTAAACTTTGAAAGATTTGAGATCATTTTGACTTCATATTTTTTTTTTAAATTATATATATATNCCTTGATTTGATTAAAGTTTAAAATCTTCAAAAATTAAAAACTTATCCAGTCTACAGATTGACCTCTGTTGATTTTAGTGCTCACACTAGAATTGTGAGGTATTGGCCAAATAATTAACTCCAGGGCGTTCTTTTTGATGCTACTGCAACGGCATTCCCAACTCTCACTTTCTCATGCAATATGCTGACAAGCTGTGATGTCCGCAATGTCACCCCCACCATCAAGTTTGGAGCTCGATTTGAAGATCTTGAGGTCATCCTCAAGAACCGTCTATTGAGTTCAACCTAAACTGTGTTCAAGATTTCCTTTCTTACAAGTACAAGAAGGTAAAGACTACCACCACGACACCTGCTAAGCCTGTTGCTCCCATTTCTATTAAGGGAAAAGAAGTTATGATCATCGTAGACCCAAATGAAGGATTGGTTGTTCAGCCATGAATATTTGAAATTGGATTGAGTTTGAAAACTGCATCGTTAACCCGAACTCTGAAAAGGAACCATAGCCAAAAAATTCGGAAGGCTACTAAAGCCCAAATCTTTGAAGAAATGTTTGTTGATGAAATTCCTCATTAGGAGGAACCAAGGCTACTGGAGACCTATCCGCTTCTGTGAGGGAGTAGGTTCCATCCCTCAATGGACACTGATGGGTACAAGAGTATATAGAAGATTGTCACCGCCTTACTGTCACCTCATGGAGATGGTGGGGAGAGGAAGAAGCCCACTCTTATCACCCGAGCCAGCATAGTGTTCCAGAGACTATTTGCCAAGGAAGGTTGTTCCATCAGTGAATTACTTAAATGAGTGGTATGTGCAGTAACCCCTCACAAGAAGAAAGAAATTCTAAGAGATGTCAGATCTGCCAGAAAGTCTCAGACACTAACTAAAACTTTACCTGCTCATATTCTAGTCAGATTCCATTTGGGAAGTCGAGTTGACACTACTATTACCACCATCAATTGTACTACTGTTGCTGCTTCAAGATCCGTAGGCCATCAACCAGTTAAGTCACGTTTGGGTTTGAGAATTCTGCCAATCACCTATCATGAAGTCCTAAAGGAAAAAAATGAGAAGGTTAGCTTGTACTATATCTGGTCCGCACAATGGGGAGCATACCTTTCTTCGACATACAGATTTTAAGACACCCCATCTTAAGACATCTTCACCAAAGAAAAAGGTGTGGTTACCCAAGGTTGTCGTACCAATACGGTTCAGTGAGCCCGTGGGGCAGGATCATGGAATGAAGTAAGGCTCCGAAATATCTGACATTGTCATTGCTACTACCAGCGAGATGTATGGGGAAGTAGAGGATGTTCAGCAAAGTCCTCTAGATCTTAAGATGATACAAGAATCAGTAATTGAAGAAAATGTTGAGAAGCTCAGGATTGAGATTTTTGAGTTAGCCCGAGAACATGGATTTTCTGTTGATGATGAGGATGAAAATTTTGATTTTAATGATTATCTCGATGAAGACTTCATGGATATTCATGTCATCGAAACTAGAATCGCTGCATCTGCACGCAACGCTTGGCCTCTCATCGAAGAGAACACCATAGATGACCTGCGTAGGGCTGTCTTCTTGAAGGACGAGCAAATCAACCAAATGGAGAAAAGAATGGAGGAGATGGCCACTGCCATGGCCGCTATGGCTACATCTCAAGGAAAATCTCAACCCCAACAGTTAACTTCTCCAGAAGTTAATCAGCTAGAGATTATACATATCACTGATGAAAGGAGGGAAGTTGCCTCAACAAATAAAGGTGATCAATAGAAGAAGGATTCCCCATCAAGTGTCATACCAAAAAAGTAATTCAAATAGATGGACGAACAAGTTCGGGAGGCCTTAGCCCAATCTAAGGGTAGTGCATTGATTTTAAAGGGTAGATCTTATCCAGAGGAGTTCATTGTCGTAACTGACCCTAAGGGTTTTGTGTCACCAAACTTTAAGATATTTGACGGGACCGAAAATCCCAGCCATCATATAGCACATTTCTGAGCTAATTGTGAAAACACAGGAGGAAACAAAGCTTTACTCTTCCGACAGTTTGTCAGCAGCTTGTAAGGGATAGCTTTTGAATGGTATGCCAAACTACCCAATGAATCAGTCAAGATATTTGTCGAATTAGAAAAATTTCTCATAAAGAGATTTGCAAAAGCACAGCATCATGTTTCTATTGGAGACCTCATAATGGAGAAGCAAAAGCATAACGAGACCCTAGTAGGTTATATCTTGAGGTGGAGAAACCTTAGCATGAAATGTGAACCACAACTATAGGAACATTATGCAATTGAGATCATACTCAAGAGCATTCATGAGCCAATAGCTTTCATGCTCAAAGGACTCACCATCAAGTCCTTTGAGAAGCTACTCAGCAAAGCTGGCAATCTACGAGAGGAAGTTAAACATATGGATTCCAAAAAAAATTAGAAAAGATCAGAGCAACCCGAATATTCGAGAAGAACTCCAGGACAGTAGCAGGTCGATATGGAAAACCAGCCAATGAAGATACTTGTGGAAAATTCTTGTCAGGATTCTGAGTCATCATTGCAGCATGCTCAACAACAGATACAACAGTATGGACAGTCTAGCTAGCAACCACATCAAGGAGGATCATACTGAGCAGAGAATATAAGAGGTCCTTCCATGTCCGAACGAAGGAAAACGGTGTATTCCTTTAAAGTCGATGCAGTACCCAAGATGTTTAGAATTTTAATGAAAAAGTCCAAGTTTAGGTTACTAGATCTAATGAAACTCAAAAAGGTAGATGAAAGGGATCAACCTAATTATTCCCCGTATCAAAGGATGCTTGGACACACTATATAGGATTTTTTCATCTTTAAGGATTGGCTCAAGAAGAACCTTAAAGAAGGGAATATAACAATCCTGAAAGAATATTTAAAAAACCTGAAAAAGGTTTCATAAATATGATTTCGGTCAAGACAATCGCTCCGATAGATCCATAATTAGAGGAAGATGGATGGAGTACAGTTTGGAGTAAATCATCCAAGAAGATACTGAATCAGATTCAGACGGATTCAGCAGTCGTTCAGAGTCTACAGCCTGCTCGGCTCAAGATAGAAATTTTGCCAGAGAAATCTCTACAACAAGGCAAAGAAAACAACAACGTCATGAAGATTGATAACATGAGGCTAGGATAAAGGCTGCCTCTATTAGATTGGTTGTCTCGTATTCCGGGAAGAAAATCCTCTAACCCCTGAACATGTATGATTATCTTTTTGCCCCATCAGGTTATTATAAATATAATGATTATAATTTTGTCTACGTTTTAATTACTTTTGGTGATGACGTAACTGATTTTGCTCAATCTAACTCTGATCTTGATTCCTAAAATGATCCTCAAATCGTACTTGAGTCCAATGAGCCCGTTAACAAGGACAAAGAAAACATTGAAGATACTAATTACGATAGCGCCATGAGTGAGTAACCAATCCTTGAGCGCCATGGTGCACCACTTGCTATCAACTTGGATCTTTTCGATGAAGAAAAAACACCAGAAAGTTTACCTATAACATCTCAAGAAGAAGAAATTACATAGGTAAACTTAAGAAGCAAAAATGTATTACCCTCGAGAACAGCTCCGACAGATAATTGAAAGCAAATAGTAGCTCAAGAAGAGCTACCTCCACCTCTGCTAGTAGAAGAACCAAATAATCAAGTAAAGGTTGAAGGATTGTATAATGTGGATTATAACGTACTAGATCATCTTAGGAAGTTGTCGGCCAAACTAAGCATCTGTGACGCTCTAATCCTGTCGAAGGAGATGAGGAAGTCTCTTGTTACAGCTTTGCTTGTTCTAGAGATTTGCTTAGCTCAGTTGGCCAGCACATCCTCGGATGAAGTTTGCTTGTTAAAAGAACAGCTTGGTTAACCTTTACAGATGAAGTCTTGCTGCTTGGTATCGCTAACCATAACCAACCACTCTATATCTTCGTTAACATCGACAGATTTGTACTGTCCATAGTTTTAATAGATCCCGGAGCATCACTCAACTTTATGAGTTTAAGAATATTAGGCTATTTGGACATTGAGGCTCAGTAACTTACGACCGATAAAATGATGCTACGAGGATTCAACTAGAAGGGAGAAAGAGCCCTTGGATCGATTACATTGTTTATGAAAGTTGGAGAACTAGTAACAACCACTAAGTTCCATATCATCAATGCCGAGACCTCTTTTAATACTCTACTGGGTTGATCTTGGATTCACGAACACAACATGGTTCTATCATCTCTACACCAGTGCATCAAGTATTACAAGGAAGGAAAAAAACATTTCATCAAGGGAGATTTGCAAACATTTTTAGTTCATGAAGTTGACATTCATGAAGATGCCACTTACTATGGGCCTCTATAGAAAACTGTCTTCTCTCATGAAATTATGGAAAATGAAGTGGAAGATTCAGAGGAATCACAAAGAAGATGCCATTCAACTCCGCTTCGATATTCTACTATCATCTATTCATAATGAGGCGGTGGAGGTTCTTTTAGCTCATATAATCGACATCCAGGTCGGGGACGTGGGTGAGGAAGAACCAATACAATTGCTGGATGGACTAAGCTGACCATCAATATTGATGATGAAGAAAGCTCCAAGGAAGAAATTATAAAGATAGAACATAAGAAACCACAATACGAGATATCCTTGGAGGATGTGGAGGAATGTTAATATGAGACAATGTATGATCGGATCAACCACTATGTGAATTCCATGACCCTTAATCTGCTTCTCCCTCAAAAGGTTGAGAGTTTAGAGGTCAAGGAAGTCCGTAGTGCTAGTTCAAAACTAATCAAGTTTTACCTTGCTTCCCCTTCCACTAGTTCTGAAAATCATGTAAAATTGAAAGAGGATTCTAACGAATTAATGGAATTACCTTTTGGCTACTTTTCTCCTTGTGTACAAAAGTTAATTAAATAGGGATATTTGCCAAAAAAAATGACAAAAGAAAAATTACTACTTTTTAAAAAATTATGGAATGTTAAAAGTCAAACTCCCAATCCAAAAGAGGGTTTCGGATTTGGTACAGTAGGACCAATGAATGATCAAAATTTTGCATCTTTATTACTAGTGAATTGGAAGAGGATTGCCTCGATGTCGAGGATGACCCTACCAAGCAGCTAATAGAAGACACTTCGCTGGAATTTAAGGAAGAAATTAAATCAACTGTTAATGAATTGAAAGAAATTAATCTCAGAATGGAAGAACAGCCTTGACCAACATTTTTAAGTTCTCTACTTGGTGGTAAAGAATCTATAGAATTGATTAAGTTGCTGTCAGAATTCAAAGATTGCTTCACATGGAGTTATAATGAAATGTTAGGACTATCAGCAGAAGTCGCAGATATAACCCCAATGAAGCAAGCTCCAAGAAGGATGCACCTCAAAATAGAGTAGCAAATCATGCCAAGGTAAAGAAGCTAATAGACGCTAAATTTGTAAGAGAAGAGTAATACCCACATGGTTAGCCAACATTGTGCCAGTTAAAAAAAATGGACAGATTCATGTATGTGTCGACTTCAGAGATTTAAACAAAGCATGTCCAAAGGATGAATTTTGGTTAACGATACCAGAAATGATGGTGGGCATCGCTTTGACACATGAAATTTTCTCATTCATGGGTGGATCATCAGGATACAATCAAATCAAGATGTCTCCAGAGGATGTAGTATTTACAATATTCAGAACAATGATTGGGATTTTCTGCTACATAGTGATGTCGTTTGGCTTGATGAACGCCGGAGCAACATAGCAAAGAGCAATGACGAAGATTTTTTATGACCTTATTCACAACCAAGTGGAATGCTACGTGGATGATTTGGTCATCAAAAGTAAACAGAAAACACACCATTTTTATGATTTGAGGATCGTGTTCGAACGATTACGACAATATGATCTCAAGATGAATCCCTTCAAGTGCGCCTCCAACGTTACCTCCAGGAAATTTCTAGGATTCGTTGTCTATCATCAAGGAATCGAGATCGACCCAGATAAGATTAAAGCTATCTTAAAAATGTCTCCTCCTAAAACTTTGAAACAATTATGTTCCTTTCAAAGAGAGTTGGCATACATGAGTAGCTTTATTTCTATTCTCTCAGGTAGGTGTCAACCTTTCTCGACATTAATTAAAAAGGATGCCAAATTTATTTAGAAAGAGAAATGTCAGCAGGCTTTCGAGGATGTTAAGCAATATTTAATGACACCTCCTATTTTGGTAGCCCCTATCCCATGAAAAACGTTGCTACTTTATACCACAGCCTTAGAATTCTCTCTCAGAGCTTTGTTAGCCCAAGTCAATGATCAGGGAAAGGAAAATGCACTTTATTACTTGAATCGCCATCTAATATCGACGGAAGTAAACTATCCGCCAAAGGAGAAGCATTGCTTAGCTTTAATTTTTGCCGCCCAAAAGCTTAGGCATTACATGTTCTCTCATAAGATTACCCTTATTTCAAAAGATAATCCGTTGATGACCCGACCAACACTTTTTGGACGTCTAGCATGGTGGTTAATAATTTTATTGCAGTTTAATATAACTTTTGTTCCCCTCTGTGCTATCAAGGGACAAGTTTTAGCAGATTTTCTTGTAGCACACCCACTTTCAGCTGATTCCCCACTCAATGATGAATTTCCATATAAATAGATATTACTAATGGAATTCTCCAGTGCACAACGTTGGGAGATGTACTTCGACGGAGCTTTGTCAGCCGAAAAAGACAAAGGATTAAGGATAGTTATACCGGCCAAAGCAGGGATCGACCTAATTTTCATCACTCCAGATAAGTCATGCTGAGATTCTCCTATCACCTGATAGAGCTGTGCACCAACAATGAAGCAGAATATGAAGCATTGATCACTGGGTTGGAGTTGACAATCTTGATAGATATAATAGATATTGCCATCTATGGCGACTCACAACTCATCATCAAATAAGTCTTCAGACAATACAAGATTTTAAAATAAAGAATAGTAGAATACTACCGGTATACAATGAAGCTACTTGAACAAATTCCCAGTGTGACTCTCTATTGGATTCCTCAAACAGATAATGCCCATGCCAACACTCTAACAAAACTTACAAAAGAAATGGAGTGTCCCTCAAAGGATTCCATTGACATTACAGTACAAGGATGACAATTTTTGTCTTGGATCAACATCGATAATTTACATAAGCTTGAAAGAAAAGAAGGAATGATGATTGCAGTTACTGATATCAATGAAGATTAGTGTAAGCCATTAATAAAATATTTACAGACTAGAAAATTGCCAGAGGACAAGTCTGAGGCTTATCACATCACAGGAAGAGCTATGTCATATATCTTAGTGGGAGATGTTCTTTACAGAAGATCGTTCAATCAGATGTGGTTGCGATGTCTGAGCAAATTAGAAGCACAAAATATTGTTAAAGAAGTACATGCCGGATCGTGTGGTGCTTACCAGTCAAGACCGAAGATGAAAATGAAGATCAAATGACTCGGATATTATTAGCCAACAATGATGCCCAATTGCGTGGATATAGCCAGAAAGTGTCATCAGTGCCAAGTGCATGGGTGGTTTTGCACCAACCTCTGAATGTGCTACACCTGACCGTTACCTCGTGTCTATTCGAGTGTTTGGGCATGGACATAATAGGTCCAATAGCCATCCTCTAAGGGACATAAATTTATTTTTGCCATTACAGATTACTTCTCCAAATGGGCAGAGGCAGTGTCATTACAAGAGGTTATAACACAACACTTCCTTCAATTCTTCAAAAGCTAAATTGTCTACCATTTTGGTGTACCGTGCAGAGTAATTTTCAATAATGAGACAGCCTTCAAAAGCATCAAAATCAAGAACTTTATCAAAAGTCATGTGATAGACTGGAGATACTCTACAATCTATTATCCCAGGGAAAATGGCCTAATCAAGGCCTTAAAAAAAACACTGGTATAGATTTTGAAGAAGACACTGGGCGAAAACAAAAGAGATTGATATAACAGACTGTTAGAAACTTTGTGGGCCTATCAGATAATGTTCAGAACCCCGACTCAATGTACCCCCTACGCGCTCATGTACGGGTCTGAGGTCGTACTGCCATTAGAAGTCCAAACACCATCTCTCAGAGTCATCATCGCTAATCAACTTACAACAGAAGAAAGTGCAAAGCCCAGACTTGAAGAATTAGAGAGTCTCAAGGGAAAGCGACTAGAAGCACAACAAAATTTAAAACTTTACTAAACAAGGATGGTACAAGCTCATGACAAGTTGGTCCGCCCAAGGATGTTCAAAGTTGGTGACCTCGTTCATGTTCTCAAAAGACCTATTATTGCACGCTGCAAGGTAGGTGGAAAGTTTGAACAAACTTGGGAGGGACCATTTGTCATAGAAAGAGTCTATTCAGGAGGAGCCTACCAGCTGGTAGATTTTCGAGGAGAAAGACCTATGCTGCCAACTAATGGACGATATTTGAAAACATATTATGCAACATGACATTGTTTAAAATGAGATTTTGAGATCTAGATTGTTCTGGGTTTACTTATTTGGCCAAGCGTCTGTAACAGGGTCCAAAATTTTGTAATAAGATTAATCTTAATGAAATGAAAATATTGAAATTGCTCACTTCATTCTTTTTCTCTTCTATGTTTCTTAAATTTAACATCTCATTATAATTAAATAACATAATAATTAAAATTTTTTTGTGCCTTTAAAAATTAAAATTTTGTTTAATAAATGTTTTGTCATGTTTTTGTTCCTGCTAAAATTCAGTGCACTGATGTTTTTTCTTGTCATCTGCAGAAAAATGTTAAGGCAAAAGCTGATTTTTGCCTTCAAGGATGGGTTGAATCTTACACTCAACAAGGAAATGGCACATCGAGGTGGCATCATAGACTTTGACCTAGACTTTTGGTCGTCAATGTTAACTATGAGGGTCCCCTGATGGACATAGTTAGCTGACAAGAAAAGGAAGGGTTATCGTCGCTTTTGAGTATTGGTGCAAAAGAAGACTCCTCTTCGAAGAGGAGGAAAGTAGTAACAAAATCGAATTTGATGGAGGGAATTAGCTGTTTACCATCCATGATAACCACACCAACCGAAAACTTTGTCAGCACTAACGAAGGAAGATTGCCAGATCCACCTTTAAGAAGAAGTCAACGTGAGAATACCAATAGTCGCAGGCATAGAGCTTTTTTAAGTGAAGAAAGAAGACACCTGGAAGAGCCAGAAATTTTACTTACCCTGATTTCTGAGGGGAAATCTACGACCCTTACATGGGGGAGACTTCCACCATTCTGCTTGCTATGGAGGATGAGTCTGAGTTCCCTATAGAGCAAGTACAATTTGAAGTATCAGAGGAATTTTACAAGGGTTGCCCGATGAGCAACATCAAAGTTCCTATTCAGTCATCGATAGGAGGGGCATTCGTGGAGTGCCCAATGTGCAAAGTTCTACACTTAGACCACTACAGTTCATTTGAAGAATTCGTAGCTGCCAACACGGGTTGCCAGGTAACTGCTTACTCATATACCGAATCGTACATTCCATTACATGTGGAGCCAAGTCAAACGTGGTATAATACAAATGTGGAGATTATAGATCTGCCTCAATAATCTGAAAGGATCCCCACAGGAGAATTAGAAAGAATAAACAAAGTTATGAGGAGAGAACTTGAGTTTTACGAAGAAATTCGAGGAAATATCATCAATATTTTGGAAGGCCTAGAGTTGTACATGGGTGTCTTCTCTGAAAGTGATAAAATAAGAATCCTAGACTGCATATTTGATTTAAGAGACAAGGGATGGGCTGGCCTACTGATGGAAAGAACTTATTCTGAGCCTCGAAAGTGGATGAGAGGAAAAGGCAGGATAACCTTCCAATGCGGATGCTGTTATAATTTCACTAAGGATAGACAAAGGAATCCCTCAGGCATCTTAAGAAATGATAAGGTGGACTCCATGCCCTCCGAGATAAAGCGGATGATCAAGAGAATGGTTAGATGGAGCATTTTGCCAACTCTTTGCATTCTAAACAGTTGTATCGTCAACATCTATGATGAGGGAGATTGCATTCTCTTGCACATAGATCTTCATGATTTTGTGAGGCCTTTCTGCACGGTCTCCTTCATGAACAAAAGCATTATACTATTCAAAAAAGAAATTGATTTTTTCGGACTTAGAGAGTTCAGGGGTCTGTTGAGATTCCACTAGTAATAGGTTCAATACTGACTCTCAAAAGAAATGTAGCAGACCTCGCCAAGCACTGCTTCTCAGAGATACGACACTGTAGAGTGTCTGTGACTTTCAAAAGGATGGACGTCAATAAGATGCCATATAGATTTCAAGCAGATCCGGAGCTGGAGGAGCTACGCCCATACAAGCTATGAGAGGGTTGCACCTCTAAGTACATGTAAAGGGATTTCTTATCCTGGAGCTTGGCTTAGTAGGTCATCTTGATCAGGGGCTCATCCCACAGAGGACAGATAGACAATTTTTTGTCACCTTTTGCACTGCATCATAACAAAATATACGATATATATTCAGCATGTGATGTTCTAGATATATTCAACATCAGATGTCTCAGATGTACTTTTGATGCTTTCATCATGTATTCAGTCCGGAACACCTATTTTGAGCGGATCAATGAAATTTGTTTCAGAATGCAGTCTGTTTTTTGAATTGCCCTTTGTGCGATGAATCAAGAGCCGCTGAACCATACATTGATTTTGAACTACACTGAACAAATAACAAAACAATAAAACATAATGATAATGAAATTTGAATAAAATATTCTTTTTGAAAAGTTAATCAACTAATGAAAATTAAATCTTTTCAATATATATATATATATATATATATNTACCTATCATTAAATCCACTTTAATGCTATGTAATGATGTCTTTTTTTTAAAGGGGCTATTTGATTTTCTGACAAAAATATATAAAGTAAAACAAATAAAATGTAAAAATAATATATATATATATATATATATATATATATATATATATATACTTTGATAATTAAATGTGATAAAAAAACAACAAGAAAAGAAAAATAAATTTACTTGAGTTTGTTTAGCTCAAGTTTGAGGTCTTTTACTCTTTGCTTGCGCAGCATAATTATTCTTGTCTGCACCAACTTCTTCACATCCTTTGAAGTTTCATACTCTGTACGAAGTCTCACAATTTTTTCCTCATTAATGTCAATTTTCACATGTCAAATATTTATGAACTCAACACCACAAATCCTCTACACTATTTTCATAATATTCTCGGGGTCAGTACTTAAATTCGGATCCTCATCTTTACATTTTGGATAGGCCTCTTTACGCCCTATTCTCATTCTTCAATTCGGGGTTGGCCTCTTTACACCATTTTCCCATCTTTGCATTCGGGATATGCCTCTTTACACCCTATTCCCATCTGTTCATTCAGGATAGGCCTCATTACGCCCTATTCCCATCCTTACATTTAGGATAGGCCTCTTTACGCCCTATTCCCATCTTTGCATTCGGAATAGGTCTCTTTTCCCCCTTTTCCCATCATTGCATCCGGGATAGGTGATCCCGAGTGAAATATAGTTGTGTAAAATTATATAATTGACTCCACTATGCAAAGGTGGTAAAAGCTTGATGCAATATTTTATGAATTAGAAATTTAAGCAATTAATGTTGGGATTCTACAAAAGTATATGTATTGTTATCAAGTAATAACAAACTTTCTATTCAAGCCCCAAATATTGATCCCACGGGGAAGGTTTAAATTTGAAATTATAAATTTACTAGGAAATACAAGGAAAGCCAAAACAAAATTATTGTCACTAATTTTAAATGTTGAGATATTATAGAACTAAATTATTTAACTAATAACAAAATTGAAATACAAAATTTAAACAGTACCTACTAAACAATTAAACAATGTTAATGCGGTGAAGATTTCTTATGTGAAAAAGCATCTTTCCACTACAATGAGATTTTGGAAAAATGAAATGATTTAAATGGTTTTAATATGTATTGTGCCAAATAGGAGTAGTTTTAATTCTCTAAGCTGATACAGTGTTATAGAAAATCATTGGCTAATCCCAGGTTTAGTCTAAATTCGTGGCTAGGCTTGGAGGATACTGGCTTCCACTCCAGAGCTCCCACTTCCCTTCACCTGAATGCTAACTCTCGCTTTACTTTTTAAACACTAAGATCTAATTGGGAATTTTAGTCTGTTATTCCAATTCTACACCCAATAAAGTATATTTCCCTATTTATTTGCACTTAATTCCATGAACAAAATTCTTCTTCATGGAATCAAATGTGTTCCTCACTCTGTTGTAGAACTCATACTCCATTTCCTGGATCATATGTTTTACAACATATTTTAACAATTTAATTGGCCAAATAAGAAAATAAATTAAGTTTGGAGTTGAAAAATTATCATAATTTATTTTATAATTTAATATTGGCACATCCATACTGTCTCTTCATTTCACCATATCTCAGAGTAGGGAGAAAGATAAAGTAAGATACTCAGACTTCACGAGAAAGATACAACAAAACATAAATTTCAAATAAAAAAGAAAGTTCATACAACACTAATAAATAAACAACACTTATCTGAAACTCTTTCTTAAAGCAAATCCCTTGTAGCCTCTTCTAGGAAATGTAGGAAGAAGAAATCTCTCACTTTTATCCTTCTCCAACGCTCTTAAAGAAGAGTTCACACTTAATCTCAATATAAAACTCTAAATTTTAAGAACAATGGACTCTAAATGGTTGTGGAATGAAAATGGAAGAACGTGTGATGCGTGGAAGGTTGAATTGGGGCGATGAAATGTCAGGAAGAATCACTTTTCTGATCAATTTTAGCCCCAAATAAAGTCTAGAGTCGGTTCTCCAATAAGTGCCTCCAAAAACTTTTCAAAAAGCATCAAAGTTCGTTAAATCTTCTAGAAATAGGGGCTAAACCGACATTGGCACTGTCAGCGCCAGTGTTCCGCAATTTAATTCGCTGCTCTCTATCAAACGGCGCCGCCGGCGCCAAATAAATTTTAAACTTCTTCATTTTTGCTCCAAATTTCATTCTTTTTGCTTCTTTTTTGCTTTAAGTCCTAAAATTCAACAACCTACCAGAAAACATAAAAATATCTTCCATTAAAGTGCAATATCACCAAAAATGAGTATAAAATATGGGTCTAAAAATTCCATTAAAGTGCAATATCACAAAAAATAAGTATAAAATATGGGTCTAAAAATGCATATATTTTATGCAATATCACCAAAAATAAGTATAAAATATGGGTCTAAAAATGCATATATTTTTGGTGTATCAAAAAATGAGTATAAAATATGGGTCTAAAAATGCATATATTTTTTGTGTATCAAAATCCCCCAAACTTAATGGTATAAAATATGGGTCTAAAAATGCATATATTTTTAGTGTATCAAAATCCCCCAAACTTACATGTTACTTGTCCTCAAGGGACTCCTCTACTATATAAAAATATGACTTATGGTAAAAAATTTAACTTCTAGATTTCCATATCTTAGTCCACTAAATACAATAACATAACTTAAGAAAAATTCAAAATAACTCCAGTTAATACTAAAGGTATAAGAATATTTAGCAATCAATTCCAAGATTTCTGATTCTCTATTCTTTTCAAGAAAAATTACAAATTTTCATATTAAAGTCACTTAAAGTATTCATATAAAAAAGACCTTTATTAAATTTTACCAGTAAATAAACTAATACTCAAATAAGAGTTTAGAAAATGTAGGAAGCCTTCTTTTTTAAATTGATTCAAGTGAAGCCAATTTTTAATTAGACATCTCCTCAAGCTTCTCCCCATAACTTTTCTTTTCTTTTCTTTTCTTTTCTATATGTGAGGATTACTAAATCTGGATATTCTTTAATGATTTTGAACTTTACTATCCTCTTCTTAAAGTCAAATACTTATCACGTTTCTTCGCTTAACAAATTTATATTAGCTTAAAGTTTTCATAAATTTTAATTCTTTTCTTCTTACATGAACCTTTAATATTTTTAATATTTCAAAATACAATTTTCTTTACTTAAAATAGAAAAACATAGTCATTTTTTTTTATACCAAATATATTAATATTTAAAATTAACCTTTATTATTGACAATTTTTACTTAAGTTTATTATATATTTAAAAACATAAATATAGTTATCTAAAGTTAACCCCTAATACCAAAGGTCATCTTAAATTTAAATTTTTTGAAAATTTAGCTAAGTGATGACAAATAAAATTAAGATTCTTTCTTTAAAAAGGAATTTTTCTTCTCCCCCCCCCCAAACTTAAATTTTTAAAAGATTTAACATGATGAACTGAAAAATAAAGGGTAAAAGAAAACATTAAATACATAAAGAAAAGACATACCTGTTGAAGGTTCTAATTTTAAAACTTTAATTCTGAAATACTACAGGTGTTAATATAAAAAGCTACAAGACTTAAAATATTAAATTGCACATAATACATATAAAATCTGTTGACAAAGAGTTAGTTACAGTACATTTAATAGAATACTAAAATTAACAACAGAACTAAACTAAATTCTAGAAATGAAAACAATTTTACAAACTATAGTTCACAACTCAACATAATAACAAACAGAGTCTCATAATTTAACAAACAGTCTAAAAAATATGACAAAAACAAACAACACATTAATAAAGTAAAATCAAACATAAACTAAAAGAAAAGATCACCAATCATCATCATCCTCTTCTTCTTCTACATCCAAATTCTGTCATTAATATGGAGTAAAAACAGGGTGAGTAGGAAACTGAACTGAATGATCACCCTTCATGTATCTCAGCAATGCATCATCATAAGCAACATCATATTTGAACTTTTGATGTATCAAATCATCACTGTGAGCATTTTTGGCATCCATGTTTTGCAATCTATGATCCATTCTTAAGATATCTCCCTGCTGTATCATTATCTGGTCTAAAAGTTCTTGGTTAGTAGGGTCACTAGAAGTTGTGGTCCTCGAAGTAGAAGGAATGTCTCTAGTTTTACTTCTAGATCTCCAATCAACATGATATTCATTTCTTTATATTGGCAGGCCCAATAGGTCTTAGAGGCTCAATCCTCTCTTCCATAGGTCTAAAATCAACTCCTGCCTGATCAAAGAGTGTAAAAATAAGTGCAGTGCCAAACCACCAGTGGTCTCTCCCAAAGAAATAGATCTAGTGTACATATAGATAATAGAGCCTATATTTATCCTCATCACCTGCTAAATAAAGAAATTCAGGATGGCTCTATCCTTGGTTACCTAACTATGATGTTTTGTCGGGATCATTCTTCCAGAGATAAGTAGTGTCAGGCCTTAGATACTACATTAAGCATAGAAAGAGGAAAGTTTACCTTAACACCATTTTTGACTTTCCAGGTGCCTCTTCCATTAGTAAGAAAAAAAAAACCTCATCTATGGCCTCATTAGTAGCAAAAAATGATTTATACTGGAAACTTTAAACATCTTTCAACTGATAAAATACATTAATTTTTCTTGGAGAAAACTCCACCTTTCTCCCACGAACAAAAACAAAGTCGTCCGAAGCTTCAGTAAAGTTGGCATAGAATTCCATCTCTACACCAATAATCACACTGACAGTAAAATAACATAAATTTTTCCACTGCTGAGCATTGACTAATCGCTCAACTTCTCCACCTGGAACTTTAAAACCACGATCCATAATTACTTTTTTATGCTCAAGTAGACTATTAAATCAAGCGCTAGCCCTGAAGCTAATAAATTTTTGTTCATCATAATCTACTTTTCTTTTTTCCTTTGCTTGTTCTTGGTGCCATGGGAAATCTAGAGAAAATATGAAAAAAAATTAAATAAATTCCAAAAAATATTCCAAAATCACAAAGTAAAACGCTTTTATACTTAAATCTCCTAAGTAAGAGTTCTTCACTAAAGGATTTTCTCAAAATCTCTCAAAAAATTCCAAAATTCTAGGATCTCGGCAATGTGAGATAAATCCTTGGTAAAAATCAAAATTTTTTTAGTTCAAAGTGTATCTCTTACCTAGAGAAGATGAAGTCCAAAGTTCCTTTGCCTTAAAATCCCCTTAAATCCAAGAAAATGCGAGAACTAGGTGCAAAAATTAGAGGTTGAATGTGACTCAAAGGGTAAAAATTGTAGTTTATGGTAAAAATCACAAATTTTAAAGGGTTAAAGGTTGTTCTCAAGTCGAGGGCGTTGTCGGCGCCAATGCCAGCGCCGTCGGCACTGAAGGCATACAAATTTCATTTTTCAATTTTTTCAATTTTCAATTTCCTTTCAATTTTCTCTAAAGTATTTTTAGTATTTTCAAACACAAATTTTTATCTAAAAATAATTCACAAACAAACATTTTCACAAACAACAACAAACTAACTTTTATATAAGAAAATACACTTGTACACTCACTTTTCTAATCACACTTTCACACATATTAAGCAAACTAAATTATAAATCAGCGTCGAAATCAAGCCACAATACTAAACGTTGACACAAAACTATACCCACAATCAAATTTTAGAATTATAAAGCAAAGCAAACTAAATCAAATCCACACAATTACATTAAGCACATAAGTATTTTAAACTAGTAGAGAGAGTCTGAATTCTTCAATTATTCTACCTCATCTTCAGTGCTTTCTCCTCCTTTGATATCTTCCATAGACTGGTAATGAACATACAAATTGTAGAAGGGTCGGTACAAAAATTGATCAGTCAAATTTTCTTCCATCCATCCTTTTTCTTTAAACATCCGCACTAATCCTGCTTCAAATGTTCCGGTATGATCAAAATTCTCTTTCATCCTGCAATCTAGGCGATCAAAAAGATACTTAAGATCTCTTATTGCATTCGTAATACTTTGAAGTTCTATTTCAAGTTTCTTTAATTTCTTTTTTACAGCAAGTGAACTTCCAACTGTTGGTGGCATCAATAGAGTTGAAGCATGTGATGAGTGATCTAAGATAATATCTAATGCTTCATTCTCATTTCCAACATAATTATCATCAATATGAATCATGGGCTCCAAAGGTAATAAAACTTTTTTCCAACTTTCATATGGAACTTGAGATTGACTGCAAAGTAGGAAAATTGTTGAAGAATGCCCAAGTCCATAAATTAGCCCATGCATAATAATACTCATAAAAGATTTAAATATGAATGCAATAATTCAAAATAGTACTTACTTTGGTTACTCTACTAATCTTCATGGTACGGAGTAATTTTTCAGAAATGAAGAAATGTCACTTCTTTGATTTTGGATTAAGAAATGAAGTAGAGAAACTAATATATCCGTCATCTCATATTTCCCAAATATCACTTTCATCCATCAGAAAATTATAGACATCTTGCATCAGATCTCTGGTAGGGATAAAATTTGTATAATGACGGATTAGAATGCTTTATATCATATACAACTCATTCATCCATGCAGGAGTAAATGGTACAACTTAGCTTGTACGAAGACAACTCCTTAGGCAATTCCATGTAAGTTGTCATATAATTCTTTCACTGATACAACAACTGCAGGGGTAGTGTAGCACAGAACTTCCCATCACCTTTGTACAGTGATTTTATCAATCAGAGAACTTGGATTAATCAATCTGTGATTGACAAAGCCTCTCTCCTTGATAAGCCTCTTCTTTATAATAACTTTTTCGTATAATCTTTGCACATCAAAACTGATAAACTTTAATCTATTGAAAACTCCATACCTTGAAGTATTTCTGCAATTAGAGGCCATGAAATTCAAAAATAGGAAGTTTCTAGTCGTCCAAGGCAGTTTTTAGGACTTTAAAAGCACCTCCCAGTGGTTATTACGGAGCAAAATCCCATCAAAGTCTACCAAAATTCATCCTAAACCGTCAAACTACTATTAGCGCCGTTGGCGCTCACGATGGCGTTGTCAGTGCTTTGGTCTAATTGTGGGCGCCGTCGGTGCCAAAGGCCAAAGTTACATTTTTTCATGTTTTCAATCTATTTGATTCCAAATTTTCCTCAAATACCAAACATTGTCTTAATTTATAATAAATAAAATTGTGTAGGATTATTATCTACTAATATATAAACACTTATCAAACAAAATATGAATACATAGATATTTATATTTATAGATGGGTTGTCTCTCATAAAGCTCTTGGTTCAACGTCGTCAGCCCGAAATACCATTTGATTAGGTTGGTTGACTTAAAATTAAAACTTCTTTAAATTGTGGTATATGCCATTCATAATAATGTTTCAATTGATGTCCATTAACTTTAAATATCTTTCTAGTTTTAGGATCTTTAACAACAATAGTTCCATAATGATAGACTTTAATCACTTTAAATGAACCAAACCATTTGGATTTCAGTTTTCCTGGAAATAATCTCAATCTTGTATTATCTAATAAAACTTATTGTCCAGGTTCAAACTTCTTTTGAATAATCTTTCGATCTTGCTATATTTTCATTTTCTCTTTATAGATTTTTACATTATCATATGCTTCATTTCTAATCTCCTCAAGTTTATTGAGTTGCAATAATCTTTTCTCACCAGCATCCTTTAAATTAAAATTAAATTTCTTAATAGCCCAAAATGCTTTATGCTCCAATTGTACTGGTAAGTGGCGTGTTTTTTAAAAAATAAGTCTGTATGGGACATTCCTATGGGAGTCTTATAAGCAGTTCTGTATGCCCATAATGCAATATCTAATCTAGCAGACCAATCCAATTTATAAAGATTTAAAGCTTTTCCTAAATTTTGTTTAATTTCATGATTTGATATCTCTGCTAGACCGCTAGTCTAAGGATGATAAGCAGTAGAGAATATATGCATAATATCATATTTCTTAATCAATTTTTCAATTCTCTTATTCCTAAACTAAGATCCTCCATCTGTAATAATTACTCTCGGCATTCCATATCTTGTAAAAATATTTTTAATTAAAAATTTAGAAACACTCCGAGCATCACAATCTAGGTACATAAATAGCTTCAATCATTTGGACATATAATCAATAACAAGTAATATATATAAATTTCAAAATGAAGGCATAAATAGTCCCATAAAATCTAAACGCCATACATCAAAAAGTTCAACTTCTAATGTGTAATTTAGAGGCATTTCATTTCTTCCAATGAAATTCAACTTGTAAAATCTTATATATAGTTCTATTTGTTCCAAAATGTCCTCCAAATTCAGAATCATGACATCTTTCAATTATATGTTAAGTTTCCTCATAAGGCACACACCTTCTAATAATTAGATCTTTACATTGTTTATATAGATATGGTTCATCCCAAAAATATAATTTTGAATCATGTATAAATTTCTTTAATTGTTGATTTTTGATATCAGGTGTTAAAATATCACTTACCATATAATTTACTATATCAACATACCACAGTACATTCATTTCATCAATACAATATAATTGTTCATCAGGGAAATTCTTTAAAATTTTATTTGCAAAATTAGTTAATATTTATCTTTCTAGTCTAGACAAATGATCAGCTATTTGATTATTATTTCGCTTTCTATCAACTACGGTAAAATCAAACTCTTGCAATAGAAGTATCCATCTAACTAATCTTGGTTTAGCATCCTTCTTTTGCATCAATTATTTAATAGCAGAATGATCTGTATGCACTACACATTTAGTTCCAATTAAGTAAGTTCTAAAATTATCAAAGGCATAACCAATAACGAGTAACTCTCTTTTAGTAGTAGTGTAGTTAATTTGAGCATTATTTAGAGTTTTACTAGCATAATATATTACTTTAAAAACTTTTATGTGCCTTTGTCCTAACACAGCCCCAATAGCATAATCACTAGCATCGCACATTACTTCAAATGATTTCTCCCAATCCGCTAGAACTATTATAGGTGCAGTGATTAATTATTCTTTCAATAATTCAAATACTTTTATGCATTCTTCATTAAAATCAAATTATATATATATTTCTAAAAGTTTGCATAATGGCTTAATTATTTTAGAAAAAAATTTTATGTAACGCCTGTAGAAACCAGCATGTCCTAAAAAACATCTTACCCCTTTAACATTAGTCGAATGTGGTAATTTTTCAATAACTTGAATTTTTGCAGGATCTACTTTTATGCCATTTTCAAAAAATTTAACCCAAGTACATTCCTCCTGCAACTATAAATTGACATTTTTCACAATTTAGTACTAGGTTGATTTTTTCACATACTTCCAGAAATTTTTCTAAATTAAACATAATTCAAATGAAGTTTCAAATATCAAAAAATCATCCATAAACACTTACATTCTATGTTCAATAAAATTGTTAAATATTGACATCATACATCTTTAAAATGTTGCAGGTGCATTGCATAGTCCAAAAGGCATTATATGAAAAGCAAATGTTCCATATGGGCTAGTAAATGTTGTCTTCTCTTGATCCTCTAGAGCAACTGGAATTTGGTTATAATCGATATATCCATCTAAAAAACAATAATATTTGTTCCCAGCCAATCTATCCAACATTTGGTCTATAGAAGGTAAAGGAAAGTGATCTTTTATGGTGGTCATGTTTAATTTTCTATACTCAATACAAATTCATCAACTAGTAACTTGTCTTATTTGTATTAATTCATTTTTCTCATTTTCTTCAACGATCACTCCTCCTTTCTTTGGAACACAGTGAATTGGACTTACCCAAGCACTATTTGAAATTGGATATATAATTTCAGCATCTTGCCATTTTAAAATTTCATTTTTAATAACTTCTTTCATTATTGGGTTTAATCTCCTCTGAGGATCAGCTTTAGGTTCATATTTTTCATCTAATAGAATTCTGTGCATACAAATAGAAGAACTAATTCCTTTAATATCTCCTAAAGTCCATCCAAAAGCCTTTTTATATTTTTTCAACATATCTTTTAATTTTTGTTCTTGAATTTCTATTAATTTAGAAGATACAATAATAGATAATGTCGATGACTCTCCTAAAAATACATATTTTAAATAGGCAGGTAATATTTTCCGTTCAAGTTTAGGTGGTTTAATACTTGAAGGAATAAGATTTTGATTATCGTTTTCCAATAAGTCTAAAGTTTCAAATTTGCCCTGAATATAATCCAAATCTTCTTCTTTTATTTCATCCTTGTTTTCAAAAAATTTTGCTTACTTTAATTTGTCAAATAATCAGTTACCTCCATAAAAAAAATCATTATCTTTTCTTTTGCTGGATATTTCTTAGCTTTTGCAATATTAAATGTTACTTCTTGATCATTAACTCTTTTTATTAATTCTCCTTTTTGCTCACTATCACAACTCTCCCTGTTACAAGAAATTGTCTCCCCAAAATAATAGAAATTTCTTTATCTTTCTCCATATAATACTATAAAGTCTACAAGGAAAATAAATTTATCCACTTTACTAATACATCCTCTATAACTTCTTTTAGATAAGTTATTGATCGATCAGCTAGTTGAAGAGTTACAGTAGTAGGGGAAATCTATCCCAAATCTAAACGTTTAAAGATCGATAAAGGCAAAAGATTGATACTCTCTCCTAAATCACATAAAGCTTTTCCAAAAAAACTTTTCACCAATAGCACAAGGTAAACTAAAACTACCAAGATCTTTTAATTTTTCAGGAAGCTTTTTCTGAATATTAACGCTTCATTCTGCACTGAGTGCAACTGTTTCATGATTTGCAAACTTCCTTTTCATGTTTAGTACATCCTTCATAAATTTTACATATCTTCGCATTTGTTCCAAAGCTTCAACAAAAGGAATGTTTATCGTTAACTTATTAAGGATTTCCAAAAATTTTGTAAATTGTCTATCTTTGTTCTTCTACTTCTGTTTTGGAAGAAACGAAGGTAATGGTTTTTCTAAAGGACCTTGTATTTGTTCATTTTTATTTTGGTCACTATCCATTGCTTCCTTCTCTTCATCAACTTCAGTTTCTCTTTGGATCCTTGTTTCAACTTCTTTTCCACTTCGTCATTGAATATTTTAATTTGCTACTTATTTTAATCTTTTTGATTAACTTCCACCGTACTCGAAAGAATTCCAGAAGGTCTGTTATTGAGTGCAGTAGCAATATGTCCTAATTAATTTTCAATATTTCTAATAGCAGCCCCTTGATTCTGTATTTGATTTCCCATGTTTAACATTACTTCTTCCATCATCAACTTCTTTTCCTTAACTTGTTGGTTAGAATTAGAGTTAAATCAAGGATGATAATAAGGTTGATAATGAGGATTTCCTTAGTTGTTCAAATTTCCGGAGGGATTCACCGAATTATTATAATTATTCCAACTAAAATTAGAATGATTTTTCCATTCAGGATTATAAAAGTTAGAATAGTGATTGTTATTTTGATTATTTATAAAAGTTAAAGTTTCATAAGATGATTGAGTATCAATAATCTGTCTTATTGAATTTTCCTCTAATACTGGGGGTGTTTGAGAATAGTTCACTCCTATTTGATCATTCCTTTCTGAAATAGCAGCAATTTGAGATGCTAAAGTAAACATTGCATCAAAATCATGAATACTAGCTTCTCTCTTATGATTTACCCTTTTAGAGCCATTGAAAATTGTTAGTATTCATTTCTTCAATTAAAGAATATGTTTCATCAAAAGGTTTTGACATTAGTGATCCACCCACAACAACATCTATAATAAATTATTTTCATTAAATTCATTTGTTTTATGTTTTACATTGCATATTTATTATTATTACTACTGTGTTTATTTAATAATATTCTAAATTTGTCCGCATCAGTCCCCAACAATGATATGGTGTTGAGCTCCAATAAATCACTTAATGAATACATCCTCTAATTTAAGAAAAGTATTATGTGAGTCATTGGGTAGTTCAACATACCAATAAAATGATGTTTTAGATAAATAATTGATGAAGTGTCGAAACAATAATCCATTGCTTCCTCTAACATTACAACAACTATCTCATAAGTGTACGAAGTATTGCCTCGGATTCTAAATTCCATCAAAACTTTAAAATTGGGTGGCACAAATCCTTTAAGATATTGCACGTATTAAATTCTTTGGTATAGGGTCCTTTTGACACTAGCTTATCACCCTTAGCCCGAGCTAAAGCATCTATAACTTATTGTTCGATCATGAATTTCAAGTCTTTATCAGATGACAATGGTGTTCCAAATAATTCTTAGAGGTTTCCTCTCCAACTTTTCTTGTCTTGGAATTAATAAGAACATGAAAAGCCTTAGGTTCCTCTATCTCTATATGAATTAGTGTAGGAATAGGAGTTTCTTGGACTAGGGGTGTTCAAGTTAGTAGTTCTTCTATTTTCTTTCTAAGCCTTTCTATCTTCTTATCTTTTAGTCTTTTTATTATTTCATCCCTTAATCTTAGCTGATTTAAGAATTGTTGGGTTGTGCTTCGTGTAATACTTCCCTCAACCACAACATTATAAAAATCAGTCTCTTCTTCATGTCATTCTTCTAGCACTACTTAGGTTTTAATCAAAATAACAATATCACTCTCTCTCCAACATTTTTCCGATCAACTAGGCTATATTTTGAGAATGACATCATTCTTCATCGGAGATATAATAAAAGTTGTCATTGAAACTATAAACTTAAATTCATAAATTTTAATGAATTTAAGATTAAACTTATTTGAAAGGGAACTCAATTGATGATTTTAAGGTTGGACCCTCTCCATAAGGTGAACTGAATAAATGTTTTAGTTTTAATTTTTTTAGTTTATTTTAGATTGATTTTAGAAATTTTAGGATTTCTAGATTCTTTTCTAAGAATGGGTTAATAAAGGGTAGGGTCAAACTTGAACAATCTAGTTAGAAGGCCTTAATCTAAACCATGCTGCAAAACCAACCACAAGGAAATCCGAAAAAGAAGGTTCTAAGGCTTGCTCAATAGATGTTGTGGACTCAGAGTTAAAAAATGTTTGGTGGACCCATTCCATGGCTTGATGGAAAGAAATTCTAGCAGAGAAAATATCGATAATCAAAGTTTCTAAGGAAATGATAAACATTTTATTGATGAAAAGAAAGATTAAGGCATAGGTAAAGACAAAGAGAGGAACCATCCCTAATGGAGTCTCCAGAAAAATTATGGTGAGATTTGTTTTATTGTATGTAAGAGACACCATAAACTTTGAAGGAATTCTATCTAAATAACTGGATATGACATTCGAAGATTTATATACTATCTCGTAAATTAGAAATATTACCTTAGAATCAGATGAGGAAAATATTTGTGATTTATGGATCTGTAGAACGAGGACCTTCTCTAACCTTATGGGTGTAAGATAAGTTTATTTTATTTTTGATGTTGGTATCCTTGTGAGGATTCTCTCTCATAGTTAATAAAACCTCAAGATTTACCCTTGATAAAAATCTTGATTAAACGTATGTTTTAGGTCTCCATTATTCATTAATAAATCTTTATAGAATGATAAGGTTTGAAGAATTTGATAAAAGAGATAAGATTGAATAAAGTTTAATTTCACTTGAGGTTAAAATTTTTTTAAAATTTAAGTTCAATATTTAACAACCGGAATGGCATAGAGCTTGAATCAAAGGATCAAGTCTAAGAAAAATATTAGATTTAAGTTGGATCTTGATTGAATTGAATTTTAATGGATTTGGATTGATTAGAATTTGATCTTGAGTTTGAATCAGATTAGGATTAAGTTTTTATTTGATTAGATTTGGATAGGATTTGGAATTTGAATTGGGTAAAGAGAGATTGAGGTTGATTGGGTCTAGTAAGATTGAGTTAATTTTGATAGGATTAGGTTAAGTTTCGTTTGATTGGAATTTATTAAATTTGATTGAATTAGGTTAATTTAGATAAGATTAGATTTATGAAGATCCAAATCTAAGAGTAAGAACGGGTGATAGAATTCAAGGTGGAGGTTAAACCCTAACCTAAACATCTCTAAATAGGAGGTTATAGTTGGACTAACCTAAATTTGGGAGTAACGCACCCGATCAAGATTCTCATGGCTTTCCATCATTGTAGGTACATTGATAGCCTCAGACTATTAACTAATAGAATAATAAGGGGTCTCCCTTATCACCATAACAATGACTTATGGTAGTCTTTCCACTATAAAGAGGTTTTGAGTGTCTTCATCCATAGCACGGGCTACTTCATTCTAGAATACTCGATAGTATTTTAGGGTAGGTAAATTTTTTATATGTCTTAGTTCTTAAATTTATCTATTGAGTTCTTAGTAAACTCAACTAGGGCTTCTAGACTTGACTATTCTATGGTATGTGTGTTACAATATTTTTTTCTATGTTAGCTATCTTTGGATCATATTTTGGAGCTATCCTAGAGCTTCGTTATAAGAAAAATAGAGTTGGTAATTCTTTAAGTTATTGATGGTTTGATAATTATCTCGTGACTTGTTTTCTATTAAAATTGTCGGTTAAGGTGTCAAATTAGAGTTTTCTAAGTATTGCTAGGTGTTTTTTCATTCTAAGTAAAGTTCTGATCAAATTGTCAATCATAATTTGTTTTTCCAACTTTTGGCTTTATTTTATTCTTGAAGTTTGGCTTTATTTTAACTTAAAATCTCATATTAAAGCCTTCTGTGTATTCTCAGTAAGATAAAAAAAATATTTTTTCATGCAAATTTGGATTTTCTAAAAAATAATTTTATCATTCAAAAAGTATTTGAGAAACAAACTTATCCTTTATTAAAAGTCTAAGGTTATGAAATCATGTGTTTCTGTGGAGAAATATATTCATTCATGTAGTCATATATTATAGTGAACATATAAGTCTTGTTTAGCCCAAGCAAGTAGAAGATAGCCTAGTAAGCTTATATTTTAATTCCGAGAAGTTCAAGGGTTTTGAAGATGATTTCTTTTCAAAAGTGTTTGATTGAAAAGAATTTTAATCTGTAAAACTTTAAAGAAAAGATCTCTTAAGAGGCTTAAAAGTAGCCACCCAATGAAGTCTTAGGGTTTTATGAAAATGTATTTTGAAGTTTTAAAATTGAAGTTTTCTTTTAAAATAGTTTCCTGTTAAATTAAGTTATGAAAGGGAATTGTTTATTTTAAAAAAGTCTCTCAAAAGAGAAGCACAATATTTAAAAAGATTTTTTTTGAAGCACTTTCAAGTTTTAAATAAATGATTTTAAAAAGGATTTCACCTTAAGCTTTGTTTAAATTTTAAGAGATGAAAATTTTCTTTCTCATTTAATTAACATATAAATATCCTTTAATGGGTTGATTAAATTTTAAAAGATTTATATTTTAAAGTGCTTTTAATTATAATTGAAAAGAATTTATTTAATGGGGTTATTAATATTTTGATAATATGCTATTTTTGAGCACATTTAATTTTATGTATATATATATTGTCTTTTAATATGCATTAATATGATTTCCACACACACACACACACACACACTCTCTCTCTCTCTCTGCTCAAATAATTCCTAGGAGTCTTATTTCTTCTCCTATACTTCTCATTCATCAATCAAATTCATTCACTGTTATTTTATCTATTGCTCATTAACCACAACATGTTTGATAAAAGACAATACAACAAACAAGCAATCTCACATGCAAATCACTATATCAAAGACATTCTAATCATGCAACAAACATGTCAAATTATTCATTCATCATAGATTTTCCATTATTAATATGCTTTTACATGAATAAATACATCACATTGCATGAAAGAAAAACAAGAGTATTTAAAACAACCTAAACATGGAAATATTACATGAATGATCCCTAGGGTTTACTTTTTGGTTTCTTACAAGAATATTATTATTAATTTAGATACACATAAATAGTTATATACATATATAGTTAACGTAGTCTTTCATACATATATAAATATATAATATAAAGTGTATACTTATANAAGCAACAAGAAGTACTTGATTGTGTGTCCGACCTCCGAATCAGAGGCAAAGCAGGACTGCTATCCGGAAGAACGTATTCCAAACCTAAGAAATGGATGAGAGGCAAGGGTCACATTACGATACAATGCAGCTGCTGTTACAATTATAAGATAGATAGACAAGGAAATCTTCCAGGAATTTTACAACATGAGTAGGTGGAGCCAATGCCACCCATGATACAGGTGAAGCCAATGCCACCCATGATAAAATGGATGATCACACGGATGGTCCAATGGGGCATAATTCCAGCAGATTGCATCTCCAATAGTTGCATAATTAATATCTATGAAGAAGGGGATTGTATCCCTCCGCATATTGACCACCCAATAGTTGCATAATTAATATATATGAAGAAGGGGATTGTATCCCTCCCCATATTGACCATTACAATTTTGTTCGTCTGTTCTGTACGGTCTCCCTCATATCGGAGAGAAGTATACTATTTGGTACAAATATAGAGATAATCGATCCAGGTGAATTCCGAGGATCTGTCGAAATTTCTTTACCAAGAGGGTCCGTTCTAATTCTGAAAAGAAATGGGGCCGATATAGCGAAACATTGCATTCCGGGAGTCCGACACCGTCGAGTGTCGATAACTTTCGGAAGGATGAGTGATGACAAAACTCCATACGGATTTCAGCCAGATCTGGAACTTGAAGAGTTGCAACCATATGAGTTATAAACTCGTTGCACCACTAGGCCATCTCAAAACAATAGTTTAGAAGGTCAGCTTGTTTAGTAACTCATAACACAATTTGCGAGAAGATCTTCTATTGGCAGGCATGCAGATGTATAAATATGCGGATA
>JXCR01143454.1:48825-88553 GCA_002079205.1 Phalaenopsis hybrid cultivar
GGCCAATATATTAGTTTCGTAGAGCAAACGGATGTCATAACTTTCTTTAGTTTATTTGATCAAGCCTCACCCTCAACTCTTGTGTTTGGGATAGAACAGGATTTGAGGTAAAGTGCTCTTTCATCTAAACTATGAAAATTATGGGGTCAGTTTGACTGATACAAGATTTGAGGTAAAGCGCTCTTTCATTTAAACTATGAAAATTATGGGGTCAGTTTGACTTGGATTTGAGATAAAGTGCTCTTTCATCTAAACTATGAAAATTATGGGGTCAGTTTGACTTCCATGATTTGAGGTAAAACACTCTTTCATCTAAACTATGAAAATTATGGGGTCAGTTTGACTTCATTTTTTTTCAAAATTAAAATTTTTTTTAATGTCCTTCCGAAGCGGGCAACGGGATTTCAATTCTTTTTTCAACGTCCTTCCGAAGCGGGCAACGGGATTTCAATTCCGATGACCGACAGCTTCTTGATTTGAGGTAAAGCGCTCTTTTATTTAAACTATGAAAATTATGGGGTCAGTTTGACTTCATCTTCAAAATTAAATTTTTTTTTTAAAATGTCCTTCCGAAGCGGGCAACGGGATTTCAATTCCGATGACCCGGGATAGATACATGATTTGAGATAAAGTGCTCTTTCATTTAAACTATGAAAATTATGGGGTCAGTTTGACTTCATCTTTTTCAATAGAGCGCTCTTTCATCTAAACTATGAAAATTATGGGGTCAGTTTGACTTCATCTTTTTCAAAACATGCTCTTTCATTTAAACTATGAAAATTATGGAGTCCGGGATAGATACAGGATTTGAGGTAAAGTGCTCTTTCATTTAAACTATGAAAATTATGGAGTCAGTTTGACTTCATCTTTTTCAAAACTTTTTTTTTTAAAAAGTCCTTCCGAAGCGGGCAACGGAATTTCAATTCTGATGACCGACAGCTTCTTACGGGCAAACCCCACACCAAAAATAGTGCCGACACTCTTCACTGAGTACAATAATCTCATTATCTACAAACTTCCGTTTTTTATTAAGTATATCCTTCATGAACTTCACAAAGCTTGGAATTTGTTCGAAAGCTTCAACAAATTGAATGTTAAACGTTAATTTCCTTAATATTTCTAAAAATTTAGAAAATTGGTTAAATTCGTCATCTTTATTTTTCTGTTTCAATCTTTGAGGAAATGGAGGTGGTTGTTTTTCTACAATGATTTTCATTAGTTTAATAGGACATTTTGACTTAAAATGGAAATCTTCAACCTATTTTTCCTTTTTTACCCCATCTTTTTCAAGTCCAACTTCTTCTTGAATTTTATTTTCCAATTTTGTTCCACTTCTAAGTTGAATAGCTTTAATGTGCTCTTTCTTCTGATCTTTAGGATTTACTTTAACATTACTTGACAATGTTTTGGACGTTTATTACTAAGTGTGGTAGCAATACATCCCAATTGATTTTCCATGTTTCTAATTGCATCTCTTTGATTTCGTAATTGACTTCCCGTTTGCAACATCAATCTTCCATTGATAACTTTTTTCTCCTTACTTTGCAAATTATTAAATCCTGGGGGATAATAACATTTATAAGTTTGATTTCCTTGATTGTTGGAGTTTCCCAATGGGTTCGCAGTGTTGTTTCCCCATTATAGATTTGCCACATTAGAGTTATTGTTACTCCAATTAAAATTTGGATGATTCTTCCATACAAAAATTTATTATATGGCATAAGGATTATCATAATAATTTTTTATTGCATTTAAGGTCTCATAAGAAGATTGACATTCTATCATTTATCCCAATGAATCTTCCTCAAGCACATGTGATGTTTGAGAATAATTCATTCCATAATGATCTTTCTTCTTTGTTATAGAAGCTAGTTTTGTAGCTAATGGAGATATTGCATCAGAATCATGAATAATAACTACTTTTTTTGGGTTTACCATTTCAGAGGTCCATTGAAAATTATTAGTAGTCATATCTTCAATTAATGAATATAATTCATCAAATAGTTTTGACATTAATGATCCACCAGCAGCAGTGCCAATTATGTTTCTAAGAGATCCAACCAACCCATTATAAGAAGTTTGAACTATTAACCAACCTGGCAATACATTGTGTCGACACTTTATAAGGAGGTCTTTGAATCTTTCTTAGGCTTCATAAATTAATTCCCCTTCAAATTGGAAAAAATATGTAATATCACTTCTAAGCTTAGAAGTTTTTGAAGGTGAAAAATATTTAGATAAGAATTTTTATGACAAATATCCCAATGTTCTGAAATATCCAGGTACTAACGAGTTTAACCACATCTTAACTTTATCCCTTAATAAAAAAGGAAAAAAATTATAAGTCTGATGGCATCATTCGACACCCCATCATATTTAAATGTAGCACACAATTCTAAAAAATTAGCAAGGTGTAAATTAGGATCTTTAGTTGGTGTTCCCCTAAAATGATTATTTTGATCCATTTAGATAATAACAGGTTTAAGCTCAAATGAATTAGCAGCTACAACAGGGTTTTGTATACTGAAATGAATTTCATATGCTATAGGATTAACATAATCTCTTAAATGTCTCTGATGATGTTCATTTTCATTTCCAACATTACTCAAATTGCAAGTCATTTTACTAGTATGATCTATATCTTTTTGTTGTTTTCTAATTTTTCTAATTGTTCTTTCTAATTCAGAAGCATAAGGTACTAAATTTTCAGATCTTACACTACACCTAAACAAATAAAACAAGTAATTGAAAAATAAGCAAACACACTTAAATAAGAAAATGTTCAAACTAAACTAAAAACACTCTTTTTTTAGTCTTATTTTATATAAAAATAAAAAAACTTACTACTAATACTTTCCATTACTTCTCCGACAACGATTCTAAAAGCTTGATGTGGGTGGATTTAGTGTGTTAATTTTGCAATTATTTTTCAATATTACAAAATACACATGACAGATATAATAATAAATATGCAATGTAATCCCAACAAAAATAATTTTAATCAAAATAGTGTATTTTTAAAACTCTTTCCAACTGCCAAATCCTCCTTTAAAAATAATGCAAGTATATGTATCGCTCAAGTAATAAAGGGTTCTATTGTGTTGATGGAAAGTTCAAATTTAAGAAACCATCCATCCCCACACAATAAGCATATAGATTGTAAAGAAACAAAAATCATTTTAAATATATATATATATATATATATATATATATATATATAANAATCTTATTCTTTACTATCTTTTGAGTGCTAAAGAGAACATTGACTACTCCATAGTTTGGTCCCTAATTCCATGGTTAGAAAGGGATAATACCAGCTAACACTCTAGAGCTCCCACTAATCCCTTCCCTAAGGGCTTACAATCTCGTATTAGTTTCCAATCAACTGGATCAAATTGAGGATTTTAGTCTGTCACCTTAAAATCTCTAATTCTGCATCCAACAAAGTATATTTCCTTATTTATTTGCATTCAATTCCATGTATGACATACTCTCTCATGAAATCAAATGTGATTCTCCCAATGTTGTAGATAACATAACCTTTTCGGAACATATGTTTCCCAACACATTTTAACATTTCAATTAGCCACGTCAAAAATTAACTAAAGATGAAAGTTCAAACCATCACAAATTATTAACATTTAAAACCAAAGAAAACAAAATTTCTTCTTCATAAAACCATATTTCCTAGTAGGGAGAAGGATAAAGAAGACTACTCAGAGTTCATGTGAAGGATACGACAAAACACAGATTTCCAATATAAAAATAAGTTTAAAAACAAAAGGAATAAAAGACACAACTTATCTCACAATCGTTCCCAAGCAAATCCCTTTAAGTTCTCTCCAAGCCTTTCCCTCTTTACAAGCACTTTTAATTCTTTCTTAGAAGTGTAATGAAAAAGAAATCTATCACCTTCCCTCTACTCTTACAACCATAGAACAAAATCTCTAAGCCCTTGACTTTCTCTCTCCATCTCTTCCTCTTGCCTCTCACACGACCCCCTTTCACGTCACACACAAACTCCTTGATGTCTTACTCTTTTATTTTGGGTTGCCTTCTTTCAAAAAGAATTCAAACTTCCCTCCAAAATTTCCTCTAAAAGTAAACTCTTTTGAATTCTAAAGATGTGTCATTTGATCCAAGATACATACCCTTCATAAAAAAACCTTCCAAAGTATCTAGATGCATTGAATTACTTTAAAAAGTATTTAGAACAAGTGTCTCTTTTAAAATTAGCTCAAAAATTTCCTCAAACCACCTTAATCCGTGGCGCATCTAGTGCCAAATCTTGTGCATCATGCTCCAAGGCTTTGTCAAATGACGCACATGTGCCAGATTCTCAAAATTCACTGTTTTGGCTCCAAATTTCTTGCTTTTAGCTTCTTTTGCTCCAAATGCCTAAAAATGTTATACCTGCAACAAAAAACACAAAAATACCCTCTTTAAAGTGCAATATCACAAAAAATAGGCATAAAATACATACTTAAAACAACATATTATTTTGGTGTATCAACGAGCCATGATAGATGTGCAAAAAATGGAAATTAACCATGAGAGTGAATGACCGTGAAGTTATATTTAATGTGCTCAAAATAATGAAGTATCATGACGAAAAATGTTATATAAAGAATTTCATTAATGATATGATTGTTAATCACTTTCAAACCAATTGTGAAGTCATATAGAATAAAAAAGATGAACTTATTTTAGAAGAAAAAGGACCACAAGTTGAGACTGAAAGAGATTTTGAAGAAGAATCAAATGAGATAATTATTAAGGATTCAAATTATGTTCAGAAAAATTATAAAATTTTTGATGCCATTGAAAATAATATATCTCCGATTCCATCCATTGATAAAACTCCTGAACTTGAGATGAAAGTTATATATACTTATTTAAAGTATGCACATTTAGGGAACTCTTCTACATTACCCTTTATTATATCCTCATATTTAACTGCAGACGAAGAAGAACAATTATTGCAAATATTAAAGAATCACAAAAAAGCCTTTGGATGGATATTAACTGATATTAAAGGAGCCAGTCCTTCAATCTGTATGCACTGAATTGTGATTGAAAACCATAAGCCTAGGGTTGATCCTTAAAGGAGATTAATTCCTATAATGAAAGAAGTAGTTAAGAAAGAAATTTAATAGTGGTTGAATGATGAGATTATTTATCAAATTTTAGATAGTTCTTGGGTTAGTCCTTTTCATTGTGTTGCTAAGAAAGGAGCGGTGACTGTGGTTGAAAATAAAAGGAATGAATTAATTCCAACAAGGCAAGTTACTAGATGGCAAATCTATATTGATTATAGAAAATTAAATTTCGCTTCTAGAAAGAACCATTTTTCTTTATTTTTTTTTGGATCAAATGTTAGATAGACTAGTAGGACATCAGTATTTTTTCTTTTTGGATGGATATTCTGGTTACCACCAAATACCCATTGCTCCTGAGGAACAAGAGAAAACAAATTTTACTAGTCCTTATAGAGCCGTTTCTTTTAAAAGAATGTCATTTGGATTATGTTATGCCCCTGCAACTATTTAAGGATGTATGATGTCAATTATGTGTGGTTTATTTAAAAAAGGAATTGAAATTTTTGTTGATAATTTCTCAGTGTTTGGGACTTCTTTCAATTTAAGTTTAGATCATTTAGCAAGAGTTCTAAAATACTGTGAAGAAACAAACTTTGTTCTCAACTGTGAAAAATGTCAATTTATGATTGTATGAGTGTTAGGGCATAAAATTTCTAAAAAGGGCATGGAAGTCGATCCAGCGAAAAAATCAAGTTATTGTTGAATTACCACCTCCTACAAATGTGAAGGGAATAAAAAGTTTTCTAGGACATGATGGTCTTTGGAGAAGTTAAATTAATGGTTTTTCAAAAATTTCCAAGACTTCATATCGACTTTGATTTTAATGATGAATGCATACATGCCTTCAACTTTGATTTTAATGATGAATGCATGTACACCTTCAACTTATGAAAAGATAAATTAATCACTGCACTTGTTATTATTTTACTTGATAGGAAAAAACTTTTTAAATTAATGTGTGATGGTGGTGATCATGTTATAGGGCTGTTTTAGGATAAAGATATGACAAAATGTTCAAGGTGATATATTATGCTAGTAAAACCCTTAAAGAGGTTAAAATTAATTACACTAACACTGAAAATAAATTATTAGCTATAGTGTCTGCTTTTGATAAATTCATTTCTTATCTTTTTGGAAACAAATGCATTGTCCATACTGATCATTTTACTATAAAGTATTTAATGATGAAGAAGGATGCAAAACCGTGATTAATTAGATGAGTCCTTCCAGTGCAAGAATTTGGATTTCAAGTTATGGATAGGAAGGGTACTGATAATCAAATACCTGATCATTTATCAAGGCTTGAACAGGAAATTGAAAAAGATTTAAATGATGAAATTAATGAGAAATTTCCTAATGAACAAGTATACGGGATCAATGAATGATAAATTTTGTGGTAAGTTGATGTAGTGAACTACTTGGTTAGTTTATCGATTAAATAGCGATCAAATTAAAAAGTTTATTTATGATTCAAATTTTTACTTTTGGGATGACCCCTATTTATGTAAAGAATGTAAGGACTTAATTATTTAAAGATTTGTACCATTATAAGAAACTCTAGAAATTATTTAAAAATGTCATAAATCAGATTTTAGGAGACATTTTAGAGTGTATAAAACTGCATTTAAGATTTTACAATCTAGATTTTATTTGCCTACATTATTTAAGAAGGTTAATAATTGTGTTAAAATATGTGATCAATGTCAAAGAGTAGGCAGTAATTCTAGAAGTGATGAAATGCCTCTAAATTTTGCTTGATGTGGGTGGATTTAGTGTGCTAATTTTGTAATTACTTTTCAATATTACAAAATACACACGACATATATAATAATAAATATGCAATGTAATCCCAACAAAAGTAATTTTAATAAATATTGTGTATTTTTAAAACTCTTTTAAACTGCCAAATCCCTCTTTAAAAATAATGCAAGTATATGTATCGCTCAAGTAATAAAGGGTTCTATTGGAGTCATAGATATCAATCCCACTAGGAACTTGGAAACGCCTGTAAATAGTTCATAAGAATATAATTATAATTTAAACTAAAAAAAGGTAAAGTGTGAAGTTTGAATATTAACTACTTAAGTTAATACTATTTAAAATGCAGTTGAAAGACAAAGTTAACTAACCAGAATTTAAACTTATAAAAGTAAAATTAGGAAAACTAAATAAAATTTTTGTTGATGGAAAGTTCAAATTTAAGAAACCATCCATCCCCATAGAATGAGTATATAGCTTATGAAGAAACAAAAATCATTTTGAAAAAATATATATAAATTATTTTGTACCAAATAAGAGCAATCTTATTCTTTACTATCTTTCGAGTGCTATAGAGAACATTCACTACTCCAGAGTTTGGTCCCTAATTCCATGGTTAGGAAGGGATAATACCGGCTAAAACTCCAGAGCTCCCACTACTCCCTTCCCTAAGGGCTAACAATCTCGTATTAATTTCCAATCAACTGGACCAAATTGAGGATTTTAGTCTGTCACCTTAAAATCTCTAATTCTACATCCAACAATGTATATTTCCTTATTTATTTGCACTTAATTCCATGTATGACATACTCTCTCATGAAATCAAATGTGATTCTCCCCATGTTTTAGATATCACAACCTTTTGGGAACATATGTTTCCCAACACATTTTAACATTTCAATTAGCCACGTCAAAAATTAACTAAACATCAAAATTCAAATCATCACAAATTATTAACATTTAAAACCAAAGAAAACAAAATTACTTCTTCATAATACTATATTTCCAAGTAGGGAGAAGGATAAAGAAGATTACTCAGAGTTCATGTGAAGGATACAACAAAACATAGATTTACAATACAAAAATAAGTTGAAAAACAAAAGGAATAAAAGATAACTTATCTCACAATCCTGCCCAAGGAAATCCCTTTAAGTTCTCTCCAAGCCTCTCTCTCTTTACAAGCACTTTTTATTCTTTCTTAGAAGTGTAATGAAGAAGTAATCTGTTACCTTCTCTCTACTCTTACAACCATAGAACAAATGCTCTAAGCCCATGACTTTCTCTCTCTGTCTCTTCCTCTTGCCTTTCACACCACCCCCTTTCACGTCACACACAAACTCCTTGAAGTCTTACTCTTTTATTTTGGGTTGCCTTCTTTTAAAAAGAATTCAAATTTTCCTCCAAAATTTCCTCTAAAAATCAACTCTTTTGAATTCTAAAGATGTGTCATTTGATCCAAGAGACATACCCCTTCATAAAAGAACCTTCCAAAGTATCTAGATGCATTGAATTACTTTAAAAGGTATTTGGAACAAGTTTCTCTTTTAAAATTAGCTCAAAAATTTCCTCGAACCACCATAATACGCAAAAAGTCACCCGTGGCGCATCTTGCGCCAGATCTGATGCATCATGCTCCAAGGCTTTGTCAAATGACGCATCATGTGCCAGATTCTCAAAATTAGCTGTTTTGGCTCCAAATTTCTTGCTTTTAGCTTCTTTTGCCCCAAATGTCTGAAAATGTTATACATGCAACAAAAAACATAAAAATACCCTCTTTAAAGTACAATATCACAAAAAATAGGCATAAAATACATACTTGAAACAACATATTATTTTGATGTATCAACGAGCCATGATAGATGTGCAAAAAAAAAGAATTAACCATGAGAGTGAATGACCGGGAAGTTACATTTAATGTGCTCAAAATAATTAAGTATCCTAATCAAAAATGTTATATAGTGAAGATCATTAATGATATGATTGTTAATCACTTTCAAACCAATTGTGAAGTTATAAAGGATCAAAAAGATGAAGTCATTTTAGTAGAAAAAGGACTAGAAGCTGAGACTGAAAGAGATTTTGTAGAAGAATCAAATGAGATAATTATTAAGGATTTAAATTATGTTCAGGAAAATTATAAAATGTTTGATGCTATTAAAAATAGTATATCTCTGATTCCATCCATTGATAAATATCCTGAACTTGAGATGAAAGTTATATATACTTATTTAAAGTATGCACATTTAGGGAACTCTTCTACTTTACCCATTATTATAGCCTCATATTTAACTACAGACGAATAAGAACAATTATTGCAAATATTAAAGAATCATAAAAAAGCCTTTGGATGGATATTAACTGATAATAAAGGAGACAGTCCTTCAATCTGCATGCACTGAATTGTGATTGAAAACCATAAGCCTAGGGTTGATCTTTAAAGGAGATTAATTCCTATAATGAAAGAAGTAGTTAAGAAAGAAATTTAATAGTGGTTGAATGATGAGATTATTTATCAAATTTTAAATAGTTCTTGGGTTAGTCCTTTTCATTGTGTTGCTAAGAAAGGAGCAGTGACTGTGGTTGAAAATGAAAGGAATGAATTAATTCCAAAAAGGCAAGTTACTAGTGGAAAATCTATATTGATTATAGAAAATTAAATTCCGCCTCTAGAAAGAACCATTTTTATTTTCTTTTTCTGGATCAAATGTTAGATAGACTAGAAGGACATCAGTATTTTTGCTTTTTGGATGGATATTCTGGATACCACCAAATACCCATTGCTCCTGAGGAACAAGAAGAAAGTACTTTTACTAGTCCTTATGGAACTTTTTCTTTTAAAAGAATGTCATTTGGATTATGTAATGCTCCTGCAACTATTTGAGGATGTATGGTGTCAATTATGTATGATTTATTTAAAAAAGTCATTGAATTTTTTGTTGATGATTTCTCAGTGTTTAGGACTTCTTTCAATTTAAGTTTAGATCATTTAGCAAGAGTTCTAAAATACTATGAAGAAACAAACTTTGTTCTCAACTGTGAAAAATGTCAAATTATAATTGTATGAGGAATAGTGTTAGGGCATACAATTTCTAAAAAAGGCATGGAAGTTGATCCAGTAAAAAGATCAAGTTATTGTTGAGTTGCCACCTCCTACAAATGTGAAGGGAATAAGAAGTCTTCTAGGACATGATGGTCTCTGGAGACGTTATATTAAAGATTTTTTAAAAATTTCCAAGACTTTATATCGACTTTGATTTTAATGATGAATGCATATACGCCTTCAACTTTGATTTTAATGATGAATGCATATACGCCTTCAACTTATTAAAAGAGAAATTAATCACTGCACCTATTATTATTTTACTTGATAGGAAAAACCTTTTAAATTAATGTGTGATGGTGGTGATCATGTTATAGGGCTGTTTTAGGATAAAGATATGACAAAATGTTCAAGGTGATATATTATGCTAGTAAAACCCTTAAAGAGGTTAAAATTAATTACACTAACACTGAAAATAAATTATTAGCTATAGTGTCTGCTTTTGATAAATTCATTTCTTATCTTTTTGGAAACAAATGTATTGTCCATACTGATCATTTTACTATAAAGTATTTAATGATGAAGAAGGATGCAAAACCGTGATTAATTAGATGAGTCCTTCCAGTGCAAGAATTTGGATTTCAAGTTATGGATAGGAAGGGTACTGATAATCAAATACCTGATCATTTATCAAGGCTTGAACAGGAAATTGAAAAAGATTTAAATGATGAAATTAATGAGAAATTTCCTAATGNGAGACTGGTTTTCCTTTTCTCGGGACCTTGAAGAAGTTTGAATCTGGTACTGTTACATTGCACAAGTTTTGAATTGTTTGAGTTGTTCTCTGTTTCAATGGCCTTCCCCATTGATGTGAACACAAATGCACAGTGGACTAAAGCCACTTATGCATGAGTGTTGGGGAAAGCAACTGATACTCTCAAATACCCTGAACACTTCATGTTCTCTCAGAAATTGCATGATGCTGCTGCTGGAAAGGGAATATTCCCATGTATTCGCCTCTTAAGGAAAAAAGAGGGGGAACCACCCATTTTCTTCTCTGAACAAGACATGAGAGAACTCAATGAGGAGGTGCAGTTCACTTTAGTGGGTAAGTTCATTTTGGGTCATCCCAAAATGGAATTAGTAAGGAACTATTTTGAATCCTTGAATTTCATTGGGGAATGGAAAATGGGTTTGCTAGATGGGAGACACCTGCTTATACAGGTATCTGTGAAAGAGGACTATGCTAGATTGTTTGCAAAACAGTCTATTATGATTGCTGGAACTTTAATGAAATTCCTCAAATGGTTGTGGTCCCTCTTTAGTTTAAATTCCCTGGGCTACCCCTTCAATTCTTTAACATCAATGCTTTGTTTAACATTGGAAGATCTTTGGGCACCCCACTTAAAGTTGACACACCTACTTACAACAAAGCCAGACCATCCTGTGCTAGAATACTGGTTGAGAGGGATATCACCATCCCAGAACTGAAAAGGGTTTGGATAGGGACTGAAGGAACTGGCTTTTGGCAGGAAGTGGTGTTATAACAAAAGCCTTATTTTTGTCAGCTTGCAAGATGTTTGGGCATACTTTGAACAGGTGATATAGACTCCATCCCCCACCTAAGAAAAACTCAAATACCAGTAAGCAAGCTGTTCCTACTGCTGCTGAAATTATTAGGCTAGTTGTTGTAGCTAAACTTAACAGGCCACAAAATGAAATTAGAGACCCGTTTGGATCTATTTCCACTACATCTAATCCCCTTGATTCAGAACCATTACTTCCTATGAGGAAGGAAGTTATTGAGGCAGATATTGTATCCCCACCTTCTACTGATCCAGTGATCTTTGGAGAAACTGAGAATGAGGGCTGCCCCACACCAACTGTTCTTGAGACTGAAACATTGATCCAACTACAGAATACTTTGGAAGTGGATTGGCAAATTAACAGTGCCAAGAAGAAAAAGAAACAAGCTATTGAACTCCAAAATTACAAAAAGGAACACCTACTGTGATACATGAAAGTGCCTCCAAGGGAATTGCTGGGTCTTCCCCTAGGAACGCTAGAGGGAGAACCTGATCTTGATCACAACCTTCACTTCACCCCTCCCTCAAAGTTGATTAACATTTTATGCTGGAATATTAGGGGTATTGCTCACCCCCTTTCTCTTAAGATAATTTTACATTTGAATAAAAAATTTCAATTTTGGTGTATTGTTATCTTTGAACCTATGGTTCATAAACACTATCAAAAAATTAGGAATAAGTTTAGTGGCTTTACTCATTGTGCTAATAAAAATAATAAGATTTGGGTCTTCTGTAGAAAGGAAATCACTTGGTAGGTTTTGGTGGATCATAACCAATTTCTGCACATATCCTTTCTGATCAATGAACATATGGGGAAAGTCTATTTCATCTATGTTGGATGCAAGAGGATGATAGGAAAGAACTCTGAGAGGGCATTCATAATATCAACACACATATAAACTCCCATTGGCTGGTGAGTGGAGACTTTAATTGTATCTCATCCTCTACTGAGAAATCTGAAGGCAAATCCCCAAAACTCTCAAGGATGACTACTTTTACTAATAATATTCATAATGCAGGCTTGTTTGATCTGGGATTTAAAGTTCATGCTTTCACTTGGAAGAGGGGCAACATTTGGGAAAGATTAGATATAATTTTGGTGAATGGTCTCTGGTACTCTCAGTTTCTGATGACTTATGTTACTCACCTAAGTCTAGTTGTCTCTGATCATAGACCTTTACTGGTTTATATCACTTCTCAGAGTAACTCTGGGCAGACTTCATCTTTCAGGTATATTAATATGTGGTCTACTCATCAAGAGTTCAACTATATTGTTATCTCTAATTGGTGTGGGTATTCTGCCCGGACCCTATGATTAAACTTTGTCTTCTCCAAATCAGAACTAACAAAGCTCTTAAGAGGTGGAATTGGGAGGTTTTTGGTAATTTCACTGCTGTAAATATTACTGAAAAAGAGGTGGAGCATCTTGAGAAGCAAGTGCACAATGGACTTGCTGAGGAAAATGAGTTACTCACTGCTCAAAATAAGTTACTTACTGCCATTGATCAACAGGAATTATTCCATAAACAGAAGGCCTCTCTTAACATTTTCACTGATGGCGACAGAAATACAAAGTTTTATCATGCATATATCAAGGAAAGAAGGAAATGTAATACAATTCACTCTATACAGTCCAATGAGGGATTTTGGCTAAATGACAATGAATTCATTGCTAGAGATGCTACCTCCTATTATAAACATCTGCTAATGCATACTGAAAATGAGGGGACCCCTATAGATTGGACTCATTTTAATGCTGAAAGATTTTATACTATGAATCTTAAGCTTACTAATCCCCCCACTGATCAGGAGGTTTGGATGGCTATTAGCTCTATTGATAGCTCTAAATCTGCTGGCTCTGATGGGTTTACTGCTGCTTTTTATAAGAAGTCTTGGAATTCATCAAGAAGGATGTTATTGATGCAAAGCTTCTTCCAGGGCAATAATCTTCCACAATATTTCAGTGAATCTAGCTTTGTGCTGATTCCCAAGGCAAGCTGTTCAGAATAAATGATAGACCTTTGATGTTTGTCTCACTACTGTCATTAGTAAGGCCATCAGCAAAATTATTGTCAGAAGGCTGCAACGACATCTTGATAGACTTTTTTGCCCAAATCAATCTACCTCTGTCAAAGGGAGATCAATATAGATCAATGTCCTTCTTGCTCAGGAATTGGTTCTGGATTTGGATAAACCTTGTAGGGGGTAATCTGATTTACAAACTTGATATCAAGAAAGCTTATGACTCTATCAATTGGTCCTTTATCATGGAGATTTTGTCTGCCAGAGACTTTTTTGCTGATTTCTGCTCCCTTATACACATGTGGCTTGCTAACAACCATCACTCTATTCTTATTAATGGGCAGCTTAGAGGGTCCTTTAGTACAACCAGAGGTCTAAAATAAGGGGATCCACTCTCACCTACAATTTTCATCTTGACTATTGATTATCTGTCCAAAATCCTAAATTAAAGCATCCTCACTAATAATTATTCTAAATATCATCATAGGTCAAATTTGGATTTCTCCCACTTACTCTATGCAGATGACATCATGGTTTTCTCAAGCTTTCACAAGAATGTTGTCAAGAAGGTCACCAAGTGTCTTAAAACTTTTCAGGATAATTCAGGTATGTGTTTTAATCAAGATAAATGTCAACTGATCTTTCACAGAAGAGTTTCTCTCAGCTGCAGACAGTGGATAGCGGAGTACACAAAAGAGTTTCTCCCAGCTGCAGACAGTGGATACTTGGGGGTCCCTCTTATTATGGGCAGCGCTAAGAAGGTTCAATTTGAGGAGGTCCAAAACTAAATTACTTCATATTTCTCATGCTGGACCAATTCCTTCTTATATAATGGGGGTAGAATCACCCTACTTAAGATAATCCTCACTAATATCCCCTCTTATATTCTTCAAATGACCAACCTCAAGTAAAGCACTAAATTGTAACTTGAGAGGGCTTTCAACAGATTCCTTTGTTCTGGACAAAGACAGCTACTCTATTGGTCATCTTGGCAGAATGTAGCTAAACCTTCTATGGTTGTGGGTATTGGCTTTAAAGGACTTCAACTTTTTCACGTTAACCTATGAAAAATCTGGATTAAGTTTAGAGAACAATCCTCCTTGTGGGCAAAATATATGTTGGTTAAGTATTGTAATAATCAACACCCCTCCCTTACTGTTAGAAAAACAGGAGACTCCAAATTATGGGTTTGCATGCTTAAGGTTAGAGACCAAGCTGAAAAACAATTTATCTGAGATTTGGGAAAAGGTGATCTTAACTTTTGGCTGGACCATTGGTGTCCAGAGGACAAACCCTCCTAATACTAATTTTCAAGTTGTTGATTTCTGGGAGGATGAACATTGGTCTCTCACTAAACTAAGCTCAATTTTGCAGGAACCATCAGTCTCTCATATCTCCAATATAACTTTTGATATAGGCAGGCCTAATAGAATCTTATGGAAAACTCATGCTCATCAAAGCCTCACCAAAGCTATCTACTCCAGCCTTTTTATCCCGATTTTGATATGTAAGGATTTATGAAGTTGACACCACTATAACACCAAAAACTTGATCCTTATATAAGAAGTAAGTTGTGTAAAATATATATAATTATATGTAATTAATAATGGGATTCTACGCAAGTATACGTATCGTTATCAAGTAATAATGGATTTTCTATTTAAATCCCAAATATCGATCCCACAAGGAAGCTGTCAGTTAGAGATGATAAATTTTAACAAGAAATTTACAGAAAATCAAATGAAATCACTGTCACTAATTTTGAATGTTGAGATATTAACCAAACTAAATTACTTAACTATTTGCAAAACGAAAAAATAAATTTTGAATAATAACTACTAATCTACTAATTATGTTTATGTAAAGAAGATTTCTTATGTAAGAAAGCATCATTCTCACTAAAATGAAATTCTGGTGAAATGAGATGAGATAAAATTTTATAATATGTATTGTGCCAAATAGGAGCAATTTTAATTTTATATCCTGATACAGTGCATAGAAAATCATTGGCTAATCTTAGGTTTAGTCCCTAAATCTATGGCAAGGCTAGGAGGATACCGGCTCCCACTCTAGAGCTCCCATTTCCCTTCACCTGAAGGCTAACTCTCACTATAGTTTTTAAACACTAAGACCAAATTAAGGATTTTAGTCTGTCACCCTGAAGATTCTCCAATTCTACATCTAATAAAGAATATTTTCCTATTTATTTGCACTTAATTTTTTGAACAAATTTCTCCTTCATGAAATGAAATGTGGCCCTCACTCTGTTGTAAAACTCATACTCCATTTCCTGGATCATATGTTTCACAACATATTTTAACAAAACAATTGGCGAGATTGAAAAGTAAATTAAGTTTGGAGTTGAAAAATCATCGAAATTTATTTTATATTTTAATTATGACCCATTCATTTTATCTCTACATTTCACCATATCTTAGAGTACGGGGAAAGATAGAGGGACCTACTCAGACTTCATGAGAAAAATATGACAAAACACAACTTTCATATATAAACGAAAGTTTATACAACATTAAATAAACAAACAAACTTATCTGGAACTCTTTCTCAAAGAAAATCCTTTGTAGCATTTCCTTAGAAATGCAGGAAGAAAAACTCTCTCACTTTTCTCCTTGTCCAACACTCTTACAGAAAGTTTCACACTAAATCTCACAAAAAAAACTCTAAACTATAAAAGAAAAATTACTAATTGACTCCAATATGGTGGTAGAATGAAGATGGATTATGAAAAGGTGGCGTGGTGGAACATTGTGGAGTAAAAAATGAACATAGAGGAGCTCATTTTTTTATGAAATTCGGCCCTAAATAAAGCCCAAGGTCAGTTCTTCAAGAGGTGCCTCCAAAAACTCTTAAAAAATCATCTAAATACATTGAACCTTTTTGAAACGTCTTTAGCACCGCCGGCGCTAGTTTTGGCACCGTCGGCGCTGAGTAAAATCCTCCTCTTTTCGATTGTTCTGTGTCGTCGGTGCTGACCTTGGCGCTGTTGGCTCTGAGTATTTCCTCAAAAACTTCATTTTGACTCCAAATTTCATCCTTTTTGCTTCTTTTTTTTACTTTAAGCCCTAAAAATCAACAACCTGCAAGAAAACATCAAAATACCTTCCATTAAAGTGTAATATCATCAAAAATATGTATAAAATATGGGTCTAAAAATGCATATATTTTTGGTGTATCAATGATCTCCCGTATCAAAATACAAATTAAAGTGCAATATCACAAAATACCTGCATATATTTTTGGTGTATCAAAATACCCCAAACTTACATGTTACTTGTCCTCAAGTAACTTCTCTACTACATAAAAATATGATTTTTGGTAAAGAATTTAACTTTTAGACTTCCATATTTTAGTTCTCTAAACATCATAGTTTAACTTAAGAAAGATTCAAAATAATTCCAGTTAATACTAAAGGTGTAAAGATATTCAATAATTAAGTCTAAAGTTTTTTATCCTCTATTTCTTTCAAGAAAAATTGCGATTTGTTATATTAAAGTCACTTAAGAAATTCATATAAAAGAACTTCATAAAACTTTATTAATAATTAAGTTAATAATCAAATCAATGTTTAGAAAATGTATCAAACTCTTTTTCCTTAAGTTGATTCAAGTGAAGCCAATTTTTAATTAGGCATCTCCTCAAGCTCCTCCCCACATCTTGTCTTTTTCTTTTCTTTTTCTTTTCTCTTTTTTTTTTTCTTTTTTCTTTTCTTTTTGTGAGGATTACTATATTTAGATAGTATTTAATGATTTTAAACTTCACTATCCTCTTCATAAAGTTAAAAACTTTTTACATTTCTTAACTTAACAAATTTATATTAACTTAAAGATTTCATAAAGTTTAATNCAAAAATAGGTATAAAATATGGGTTTAAAAATACATATATTTTTAGTATAAAAAACCCCCAAACTTACATGTTACTTGTTCTCAAGTAACTTCTCTACTACATAAAAAAAATGACTTATGTTACTTGTCCTGATGTAACTTCTCTACTACATAAAAAAAATGACTTATGGTAAAGAATTTAACTTTTAGACTTCCATAAGAAAATATAATAGTTTTAACTTAAGAAAAATTCAAAACAACTCCAGTTAATACTAAAGGTGTAACGATATTCAGTATTTAAGTCTAAGGTTTCTGATCCTCTATTTTTTAAAAGAAAAATTGCAATTTATTATATTAAAGTCAATTAGGAAATTCATATGAAAAATAACTTCATAACACTTTATTAATAAGTAAGTTAACATTCCAATAAAAAGTTTAGAAAATGTGTCCAAGTTGTTTTCCATAAGTTAATTCAAGTGAAACTAATTTTAATTAGGCGTCTCCTTAAGCTTCTCCTCACATCTTTTCTTTTTCTTTTCTTTTTCTTTTCTTTTTCTTTTTTTCTTTTTTCTGAGGATTACTATATCTGGATAGCCTTTAATGATTTTAAACTTCACTATCCTCTTCTTAAAGTTAAAAAAATTTTACATTTGTTCACTTAACAAATTTATAATAACTTAAGGATTTCATAAAGTTTAATTCTTTTCTTTTTAAATGAACCTCTTTAAGGTTTTTAATACTTCAAAAATATAAATTTCTTTTACTAAAAATATAAAAACATACTCTTATTCTTTTTTACCAAATATATTAGCCTTTAGAATTAACCTTTATTATTGAAAACTTTCACTTAAATTTACTAAATATTTAGAAACATAAATATAGTTATCCAAAGTTAACTCCTAAAACCAAAGGTCATGTTAATTTTAAAATTTTCAAAATATAGTTAAGTGAGGACAAATAAAATTAAGTTCTTTTCTAATAATGATTTTTCTTGTCCCCTCCAAACTTAAAATTTTTTTAAAAGATTTTTACATGAAAAACTTTAAAAATGAAGGGTAAAAGAAAACATTAAATACATAAAAAAAATCATTCCAGCTGGAGATTCTAATTTTTGAACATAAATTTTAAAATGATGTAGGTGCTAATATGAAAACTATAATGCTAAAAATATTAAATTGCACATAATACATATAAAATTTTTTGAGAAAGAGCTAATCACAATACATAACAAAGTGCTGAAAATAACAACATAACTAAACTAAATTCTAAACATGAAAATAGTCTTCCACATTATACTTTCATATAACATAACAATATAGTCTCAACAACAACATAACATAAATAATACAATCACACAATACAAACACATACAAACAAACAAACAAAAAGATCACCAGTCATCATCTTCCTCATCATCGACATCTAACTTTTGCTGATGATATGGAGTATAAGTAGGGTGAATAGGGAACTGAAATGTATGGTCACCCCTCAGGTATCTCACTAAAGCATCATCATAAGTAGCATCATACTCAAATTTCTGGTGAATCAAATCATTAGTGTGAGTATTTCGGGCCTCCATATTCTGTATCGTATGGTCCATCCTTAAAATAACTCCCTGTTGAATCATCATCTGGTCCAACAACTCCCTGTTGTTGGGGTTACTTGAAACAGGCTCACTAGGAGTTCTAGAAGTAGAAGGAATATCCTTGGCCTATCCTTCAAATCTCCAATCAACATGGGACTCATAAGTCTTGATCTTGGAAGGCCCAATGGGTCTCTAAGGCTCAATCCTGTCCTCATTAGGTCTGAAAATAACTCCTGCAATCTCACAAAGTGTGTAAATTTGAGCAGGGTGCGCCAATCCACCAGTGGTCTCTCCCAGAGCAATAGATTGAGTGTTCATATAAATGATAGAGCCTACATTTATATCCATCACTTCCATGAATATAGTAGTTCAGGATGGCTCTATCCTTGGTCACTTCACAATGATGATTCGTTGGAATCATCCTCCTATAAATAAAATAATGTCAAACTTTAGATACTAAATTTAACATATAAAGGGGAAGGTTAAATTTAACTCCATTTTATATTTTCTAAGCCCCTTTTTCACTTGTCAGAAAAGATATAACTTCATCTAAAGATTGATCTGTAGCAGAAAAAGAATGAAACTGACATCTATACACTTCTTATAATTGATAAAACTCATTAATTTTTCTTGGAGTAAACCACACCCTTTTTCCTCGAACAAAAATAAAATCATCAGAAGCATCAGGAAGGTTGGCATAAATATCCATTACAATCCCAGCTATCACATTGATAGTAAAATAGTAAACGTTTTCCCATTACCGAGTGATAATCAATCGTTCAACTTCTCCTCCTGAATTTTTAAAACCTTGGTCCTAAATTAATTTTTTATTTTCTTGCAAACTATGAAATCGAGCACTAGCTCTAAAGCTAATAAATCTCTGCTCGTCATATTCTACTCTTCTTGGCTCAATTTAGGTGCCATAAGAAATACAAAAAAATTTGAAAAATTCTGAATAAATCCCAAAAATTTTGAAAATCAAAATGTAAACTACTTTAAACTTAAATCCACTAAGCAAGAGTTTTTCACCGAAGCATTTTCTCAAAATTTCTCAAAAAAAAATTCAAAATTTTGGATCTAGTCAATGTCAGAGAAATCTTTGGTGAAAATAAAAATTTTTTACTTTAAAGTGTAGCTCTTACCTAGAGAAGATGAAATATGAAGTTTCTTTGCCTCAAAATAGCCTCAAATCTGCCCAAAATAAAGCCCTAGGTGCAAATACGAAAGTTGAAGGTGACCTAAGGGGGTAAAAATGGAGGTTTATGGTGAAAAATGAAAATTAAATGGTTAATTCATTGCTCTCGGGTCGAGGACGCCGTCGATGCTAATGCCAGCACCGTCGGCGCTGAAGGTCCAAAATTCACTATTTTCAAATTTTCAAGTTTCAAATTTTCAATTTCCTTTCAATTTTCTTCAAAGTTGTTAGTATTTTTAAAAACAAAATTTTATCTAAATTCATAAATACACATTTCACAAACAATCATTTTCACAAACAACAACAAAACTTTCTTTTGTATATGAAAATATACTTTTTACAAACACATTTCATAACTTCATACCTATTAAACAATCTAATAATAAATCAGCGTCAAAATTAAACCACAACACTAAATGCTGACACAAAACTATACACATCAAAGTTCAGAATTCTAAAGCAAAAACAAACCAAATCAAACCTAACCAAATCCATACAATTACAACAAAACACATAAACATTTTTAAGCAAGTAAAGATTTCACAGTCTTTAATCATTCAACCTCATCTTCAGTGCTTTTACGTCCACTAATATCTCTCATAGATTGGTAATGAACATATAAGTTGCAGAAGGATCGGTACGGGAATTGATCTATTGAATTTTCTTCAATCCACCCCTTTTCTTTGAACATCCAAACTAATCCTGCTTCAATAGTTCTAGTGTGATCAAAATTTACTTTCATTCTCCAATCTAGGTGATAAAAAATGTACTTGAGATCTCTTACTGCATTCATAATACTCTGAAGATCTATTTAAATCTTCTTCAATCTCTTCTCTAAGGCAAGTGAACTTCCAACTACTGGTGGCATTAATGGAGATGAAGCACGTGAAGAATGATCTATAATATCATTTAGTGCTTCATTTCCATTAGCAACATACTAATCATCAAAAGCAATCATAGGCTGCCATGGTAGTTAAATTTTTCCCTAACTTTTATATGGCACTTCGAATTAACTACAAATCAAAAAAAATTGTTGAGGGATGCTCAAGTCCATAAATTGGCCCATTCATAATGAGTTTCATCATATATTTAAATATAATTGAACCTATATCAATAGGTTTCTCCATTTGAATGTAGTAGTTTAAAATAGCACTCTCCTTGGTGACTCTACTGATCTCCATAGTAGGGAGTAATTTTGCACAAATAAAGAAATGACATTGTTTCAAAATTGGATTAAGTGATGAAGTAGGAAAACTAATATATCCTTCATCTCGTACTTCCGACATATCACTTTCATCCATCAGAAAATTATAAATATCTTACATCAAATCTCATGTAGGAATGAAATTTGCATAATGACAGATTGAAACATTTTCTATCATATACAATTCATTAATCCTCACAGAAGTAAATCGTACAATCTTACCTCGAATGAAGACAACTCCTTGGATAATTCTGAGTTTTGTTGTGCTTTCCCCATGAGTTCTGAGTAGTTTTCTCTGTCTTTCTCGTTATTTTGAGATTTGTGAAATGGTGATTTGAGTTGGTGAAGCCATGAAAATGTTTAAGAAATTGTGATGACCTTTTCACTTCAATCTTAATTTACTTTCAATCTGGCCAATTGATTTGTTAACATATGTTGAATTTTACAACTAAAGTGAAGATTACATCCAAGATTCAGGGAGGTCAAAGCCCTTGGAAGTTGGGTGCAAATAAATAGGGAAATATTACTATCAGGCGTAGAATTTGACATTTTAGAGTGACATACTAAAATCCCTAATTCAGTCATATCGTTTGGGTGCTGATGTATAGATGTTAGCCCTCAGGTGAGGGGAACGTGGGAGCTCCAAAGTGAGAGCCGGTATCCTCCCACTAGCCGCAAAATCAGTAACCAAGCATAGGATTAGTCAATGTTCTTTATGCCTGGACCAAAGATTAGCCGCAGATTCAGTAAACAAGCGTAGGATTAGTCAATGTTCTTTATGCCAGGACCAAAGGGACCACAGATTCAATAAACAAGAATAGGATTAGTCAATGTTCTTTATGTCTGGACCAAAGGGTATCGCAGATTCAATAAACAAGCATAGGATTAGTCAATGTTCTTTATGCTTGGACCAAAGGGTAAATACGAATTTAGCAAACAAGCATAAGATTAGTCAATGTTCTTTATGTCTGGACCAAAGGGTAAAGAATTCGGATTTAGTAAACAAGCATATGATTACTCAATGTTCTTTATGCCTGGACCAAAGGGTAAAGAGAGAATCAGTAACCAAGCATAGGATTAGTCAATGTTCTTTATGCCTGGACCAAAAGGGAAAAGAATAGATATGCTCCTATTTGGCACAATATAAATTCAACTAATTCATTTTATCCATTCACTATAATTTCTTGACAAGAAGAATGATGCTTTCTTATATATTGAATATCACAATTAAACCCTAACTTTCTATCATTAGTTATTTATTAGTTATTCAAATTATATACTTATTTCAATTGCCTATTAGTGACAAATAAGAAAATTGAACGTCGTCGTTGTAGTTGAAGTATTACTTTTTATTAAGCCTTATTCCGTAGTATTCTATTTCTCCCTGTGGGATCGATAACTAGGACTCCATTAGAGCCTTATATTACTTGAGCNAACAATAGAGTCTCAACAACAACATAACACAAACGATACAATCACACAGTACAAACACATACAAATAAATAAGCAAAAAGATCACTAGTCATCTTCTTCCTTATCATCGACATCTAACTGCTGCTGATATGGAGTATAAGTAGGGTGAATAGGGAATTGAACTGTATGGTCACCCCTCAGGTATCTCACTAAAGTATCATCATAAGCAGCATCATACTCAAATTTCTGGTGAATCAAATCATCAGTGTGAGCATTTTTGGCCTCCATATTCTGCATCATATGATCCATCCTCAAAATATCTCTCTGTTGAATCATCATCTGATCCAATAACTCCTAGGGTCACTTGAAGTAGGCTCACTAAAAGTAGGGGTTGTATAAGTAGAAGGAATATACCTGGTCTATCTTCTAGATCTCTAATCAACATGGGACTCATAAGTTTTGACGGTTGCAGTCCCAATCGCTCTCTGAGGCTCAATCCTCTCCTCATCAGGTCTGAAATCAACTTCTGCATGCTAACAAAGTGTGTAAATGAGAGCAAGATATGTCAATCCACCAGTGGTCTCTCCTAGAGCAATAGATCAAATGTTCATATAAATGATAGAGCCTACATTTATATCCATCATTTGCTGAATACAGAAGTTCAGGATGGCTCTATCCTTGGTCACTTTACTATGATGGTTTGTTGGAATCATCCTCCCAAAAATAAAATAATGTCAGGCCTTAGATACTACATTTAAGAACATTTAACATAGAAATGGGAAAGTTAACTTTAACTTCATTCTTTATTTTCCAAGACCCTTTCTCACTAGTTAGAAAAGAAATAACTTCATCTAAGGCTTAATCTGAGTAGAAAACAAATGATACCGACATCTATAAATATCTTCTAATTCATAAAACTTATTGATTTTTCTTGGAGTAAACTCTACCCCTTTTCCTAAAAAAAACAAAATCATCAGAAGCCTCAGGAAGGTTGGCATAAAATTCCATCAAAATCTCAACTATCGCATCGACAGTAAAATAACAGAAGTTTTCCCACTATCGAGCGATAATCAATTGTTCAACTTCTCCTCCCTGATTTTTAAAACCTCGGTCCTGAATCACTTTTTAATTTTCTCGAAGACTATGAAATCAAGCACTGGCTCTAAAGCTAATAAACCTTTGCTCGTCATTTAATAAATCTTAATAAATCTTTTGCTCCATCTAGGTTTCATAGGAATTCTACAAAAATTTGAAAAAATATCCGAATAAATCCTAAAATTCCACTAAGTAAGTCAAAATGTAAATCACTTTAAACTTAAATCCACTAAGTAAGAGTTATTCACCAAAGCATTTTCTCAAAATCTCTAAAAAAAAAGAATTTCAAAATTTTGGATCTAGTCAATGTAAGAAAACTCTTGGGTGAAAATAAAAATTTTTTACTTTAAAGTGTAGCTCTTACCTAGAGAAGATGAAATCCAAAGTTCCTTTGCCTCTAAATCGCCTCAAATCCGCCCAAAATCAAGCCCTAGGTGCAAAATCAAAGGTTTAAGGTGACTTAAGGGGTCAAAATGGAGGTTTACATTGAAAATCAAGAATTAAAGGGTTAATTTGTCGCTTTAAGGTCAAAGGCGTCGTCGGTGCCAATGCCAGCGCCATCAACACTGAAGGACCAAAATTCACTATTTTTTTTTTTTCAAATTTTCAATTTCCTTTCAATTTCCTCCAAAGTTTTTTGTATTTTTAAACAAAAATTTTTATCTAAATTCATAAATACACATTTCACAAACAATCATTTTCATAAACCACAACAAACTGTCTTTTATTTATGAAAATATACTTTTTACAAACACATTTCACAAATCACAAATTCACTCCTATTAAGAAAATTAATTATAAATCGGCGTTGAAATCAATCCACAACACTAAACATTAGACACAAAACTATACACATAATCAAAGTTCAGAATTCTAAAGCAAAAATGAACCAAATGAAACCTAATCAAATCCACAAAATTACACTAAACACACAAACACTTTTAAGCAAGTAGAGAATTCACAATCTTCAATCATTCAGCCTCATCTTCAGTGCTTTTACCTCCTCTAATATCTCCCATAGATTGGTAATGAACATATAGGTTATAGAAAGATTGATACGAGAATTGATCTGTCAATTTTTCTTCGATCCACCCCTTTCTTTAAACATCCAAACTAATCCTGGTCAAAAATTCCGGTGTGATCAAAATTCGCTTTCATTCTCCAATCTAAGTGATCAAAAAGGTACTTGAGATCTCCCACTGCATTCATAATACTCTAAAGTTACCTTTCAATTTTCTTCAATTTCTTCTCTAAAGTAAGCAAACTTCCAACTGTTTGTGGCATTAATGAAGTTGAAGCATGTGAAGAATGATCAATAATAGCATTTAATGCTTCATTTCCATTACCAACATACTGATCATCAAAAGGAATCATGGGCTCCCACGGTAGTAAAACTTTTTCCCAATTTTCTAATGGCACTTGGGATTTACTGCAAATCAAAAAAATTGTAGAAGGATGCCAAGTCCATAAATTGGCCCATACATAATGATTCCTATCACGTTTTTAAATATAATTGAACCTATATCAATAGGTTTCTCCATTTGAATTTAGTAGTTTAAAATATCACTCTCCTTGGTGACTCTACTGATCTTCATAGTAGGGAGTAATTTTGCACAAATAAAAAAATGTCATTGCTTCAAAATTGGATTAAGTGATGAAGCAGAAAAACTAATATATCCTTCATCTCGTACTTCCCAATACACTTTCATCCGATTAGAAAATTATAAATATCTTACATCAAATCTTGTATAGGAATGAAATTTGCATAATGACAGATTGGAACATTTTCTATCATATACAATTCTTTAATCCTCACAGGAGTAAATAGTAGAGCCTTACCTCGTACGAAGACAACTCCTTGGGTAATTCCATGTAGATTTGCATCGAACTTCTTCACTATACGTACAACAACCGCAGCGGTAGTGTAACACAGAACTTCTCATTACCTTTGCAGAATAATCTTGTCAACTGGAGCACTTGGATTGATCAACCCATGATTAACAAATCCTCTTTCCTTGATCAATCTCTTCTTCACAATAACTTTATCGTATAATCCCTGCACATCAAAACTAATAAACTTTTTTCATAACAGTGTTTCAAACGATGCCCATTAACTTTAAATTTCTTTCCAGTGTTAGGATCTTTAATCACAAAAGTTCCATAATGATAAACTTTAATCACTTTAAATGGTCATAACCATATGGATTTTAGTTTTTCTGGAAAAAATCTCAATCTTGAATTATATAATAGAACTTCTTGTTCAGGTTCAAATTTCTTCTGAATAATCTTCCGATCATGCCATATTTTTATTTTCACTTGAAAGATTTTTGCATTATCATATGCTTCATTTCAAATCTCCTCAAGTTCATTGAGTTGCAATAATCTTTTCTCACCAGCATCTTTTAGATTAAAATTAAATTTTTTAATACACAAAATGCTTTATGCTCCAATTCTACTAGTAAGTGACATGTTTTTCCAAAAATAAGTTTGTAACAATAATCTTTTCTCACCAGCATCCTTTAAATTAAAATTAAATTCCTTAATAGCCCAAAATGTTTTTCTCACCAGCATCTTTTAGATTAAAATTAAATTCCTTAATAGCCCAATATGCTTTATGCATTTTCTCACCAACATCCTTTAAATTAAAATTAAATTCTTTAATAGCCTAAAATGCTTTATGTTAATTCTACAAGTAAGTGGCATGTTTTTCCAAATATCAGTCTGTATGGGGACATTCTTATAGGACTCTTATAAGCAGTTTTGTATGCCCATAATGTTGTATCAAGTCTAGCATACCAATCCAATTTATAAGGATTTATAACTTTTTCTAAAATGCGTTTAATTTCACAATTTGATATTTCTGTAGACCACTAGTCTGAGGATGATAAGATGTAGAGAATCTATGCATAATATCATATTTCTTAATTAATTTTTCGATTATCTTTTTCCTAAAATGAGATCCTCCATCAGTAATAATTACTCTCGGCATTCAATATCTTGTAAAAATATTTTTAACTAAAAGTTTAGAAACACTCCGAGCATCACATCTAGGTACAACAATAGCTTCAATCCATTTAGACATATAATCAATAACAAGTAATATATATATAAGTTTCCAAATGAAGGCATAAATAGTCCCATAAAATCTAATCCCCACACATAAAAATTTTTTCAATTTCCAATGTGTAATTTAGAGTTATTTCATTTCTTCTAGATATATTTCCTACACGTTGACATCTATCGCATGTTTTAATATATTCATTAACATCTTTAAAAATAGTAGACCAATAAAATCTAGTTTGTAAAATTTTATATGCAGTTCTATTTATTCTGAAAATGTCCTCTACATTTAGAATCATGACATCTTTCAATTATCTGTTGAGTTTCTTAATAAGACACACATTTTCTAATAATTAAATCATTACATTGTTTATATAAATATGAGTCATCCCAAAAATAGACTTTTGAATCATACATAAACATATTTAATTGTGGATTTTTTATATCAGGTGGTAGAATATCACTTACAATATAATTTATTATATAAGCATACCATGACACATCCATTTCATCTAGACTATATAATTGTTCATCAGGGAAATTCTCTAAAATTTTATTTGCAAAATTAGTTAATATTTTTATTTCAATTCTAGACAAATGATCAGTTATTTGTTATCATTTCCCCTTCTATCAATCACGGTAAAATCAAATTCTTGTAATTGAAGTATCCATCTAATTAATCTTAGTTTATCATCCTTCTTTTGCATTAAATATTTAATAACAAAATGATCTGTATGCACTATACATTTAGTTACAATTAAATAAGGTCTAAATTTATCAAAGGCATAAAAAAGAGCTAATAATTCTCTTTTAGTAGTAGTATAATTAATTTGAGCTTCATTTAGAGTCTTACTAGCATAATATATAACTTTTAAAACTTTATCGTGCCTTTATCCTAATACAACCCCAGTAGTATAAGCGCTAACATATCCCATTATTTCAAATAGTTTCTCCCAGTCAGGTGGTACTATTATAGATGCAATGACTAATGTTTTTCTTTAATAATTCAAATGCTTTTATGCATTCTTCATTAAAATCAAATTTTGTATCCTTTTATAAAAGTTGTCATAGAGGCTTAATTATTTTTGAAAATTTTTTTATGTAACGCTTATAAAAACCAGCATGCCCTTGAAAACTTCTCACCCCTTTAACACTAGTAGGCGGTGGTAATTTTTCTATAACTTGGATTTCTGTAGGATCTACCTCCATGCCTTTTTCAGAAATTTTATGCCCGAGTACAATACCTCCTGCAACCATAAGTTGACATTTTTCCCAATTTAATACTAAATTGACTTTTTCACATACTTCCAAAACTTTTTCTAAATTATTAAGGCATACTTCAAATGAAGTCCCAAATACTGAAAATTGTCCATAAACACATCCAGTCCATGTTCTATAAAATTATTAAAAATTAACATCATACATCTTTGAAATGTTGCAGGTGCATTGCATAGTCCAAAAGGCATTCTACGAAAAGCAAATGTTTCATATGGGCTTGTAAATATTATTTTCTCTTGATCCTCTCGAGAAATTAAAATTTGGTGATAACCGGTATATCCATCTTAAAAGCAATAATACTTATTATGTTTCAATCTATCTAACATTTGGTCTAGTAAGGGTAAAGGAAAGTGATCTTTTCTGGTGGCCATATTTAATTTTCTATATTCATCTTTTTTCTCATTTTCTTCAATAGTCACTCCTCCTTTCTTTAGGACACAGTGAATTGGGCTTACCCAAGCACTATCTAAAATAAGATATATAATTCCAACATCTAACCATTTTAAAATCTCTTTTTTAACAACTTATTTCATTATTGGTTTTAATATTCTCTGAGGATCAGCTTTAGGTTCATATTGTTCATCTAATAAAATTCTTTGCATACAAATTGAAGGACTAATTCCTTTAATATCTGCTAAAGTAATTTTGTGCATACAAATTGAAGGACTAATTCCTTTAATATTTGCTAAAGTCCATCCAAAAGCCTTTTTATATCTTTTCTAACATTTCTATTAACTTTTGTTCCTAAATCTTAGTTAACTCGGAAGATATAATAACTAGCAATTTATATTACTCTCCTAAAATACATACTTTAAATGGGTATATAATATCTTTAATTAAAGTTCAGGTGGTTTAATACTTGAAGATATAAGATTTTTACTATCGTTTTCCGACAATTCTAACATTTCAAATTTGTCGTGAATATAATCCAAATCTTCTTCTTTAATTTCATCTTCATTCTCAAAAATTTCTCCTTGCATAAATTTATCTTCAAATTCTTTTTTAAATTGTTCATTACTTAGATAATCAGTTACTTTCTTCTTGAAACATTCTTAATCTTTTTCTATTGCAGGATATTTCATAGCTTTTGTTATATCAAATTTTACTTCTTGATCATTAGCTCTCATTATTAATTCTCCTTTTTTGTACATCTTCTACAGCTCTTCCTGTTGCAAGTAATGGTCTCCCTAAAATAATAAGAATCTCTTTATCTTCCTCCATATCCAGTACTATAAAGTCTATAGGGAAAATAAATTTATCCACTTTTACTAATACATCCTCTATAACTCCTTTTAGATTAAGTATTGATCAGTAAGCTAACTGAAGAGTTACAGTAGTAGGGGAAATTTCTCTCAAATATAAACATTTAAAAATTGATAAGGGCATAAGATTGATACTCGCTCCTAATTCATATAAAGCTTTTCCATAAAAATTTTCACCAATTGCACAAGGTATAGTAAAACTACCAGGATCTTTTAATTTTTCAGGAAGTTTTTCTGAATAATAACACTACACTCTTCACGGAGTGCAAGGTCTCATGATCTGTAAACTTTCTCTTCTTATTTAGTACATCCTTCATAAATTTAGCATAACTTGGCATTTGTTCCAAAGTTTCAACAAAAGGAATATTTATTATTAACTTCTTAAGGATTTTTAAAAATTTTGTAAATTATTTATCTTTATTCCTCTACTTCAGTCTTTAAGGAAATGAAGGTAATGGTTTTTCTATAGAAAACTGTGTTTGTTCATTTTCTTGTTGATCATTTTCCATCTTTACTTCTCTTCATCAACTTCAGTTTTTCTTTGAATTCTTGTTTTATTTTCTTTTCCACTTCGTAATTGAATAACTTTAATTTACTTTTTATTTTGATATTTTGGATTAACTTCCTCAGTACTCGAAAGAATTCTAGAAGATTTGTTAATAAGTGCAGTAGCAATATGTCCTAATTGATTTTCAGTATTTCTAATACCAGCCCCTTGATTCTTTATTTGATTTCCCATATTCAATGTCACTTCTTCCATCGTCAACTTCTTTTCCTTAACTTGTTGGTTAAGATTGGAGTTAAATCCTGGAGGATAATAAGGTCAAAAATTAGGATTTCTTTGATTGTTCAGATTTATAGATGGATTCACAGAATTATTATAATTATTCCAACTAAAATTAGGGCGACTTTTCCATCCATGGTTAAATATTTAGAATAGGGATTGTTATTTTGATTATTTATAGCATTTAAGGTTTCATAAGATGGTTGAGCACCAATAATCTGTCCTAGTGAATTTTCCTTTAATATTGGGAGTATTTGAGAATAGTTCACTCCTATTTGATCAATCTTTTTAGAAATAGCAGCAATTTGAGATGCTAAAATAGGCATTACATCAGAATCATGAATACTGGCTACTCTCTTAGGATTTACCATTTCAGAGGGCCATCGAAAATTATTAGTAGTCATTTCTTCTATTAAAGAATATGCTTCATCAAAAGGTTTTAACATTAATGATCCACCAGCAACAGCAGCATCTATAATAAATCTTAATGATCCTACTAATCCATTATAAAAAGATTTGAATTATTAACCAATTTGGTAAAGCATGGTGCAGAAATTTTCTAAGATCCTTAAATCTTTCCCAGGCTTCGTATATTGATTCTCGTTCAAACTCACAAAAATATGTAATATCATTTCTAAGCTTAGCAGTTTTCGAGGGTGGAAAATATTTAACCAAGAATTTTTTTGATAGTTCTCCCAAAGTTCTAATAGATTCAGGTGCTAATGAATTTAATGAAGCCTTAGCTTTATCCCTTAATGAAAAAGAAAAAGGTCTAAGCCTAACAACATCATTAGACACTCCGTCATATTTAAATGTAGCACAAATTTCAAGACGATCCTCCAAACTGATTATTTTGTACCATTTAGATAATTGCAGATTTAAGCTCAAATGAATTAGCTGCAACATAAAGATTTTGAATAATCAAATGAAGTTCATCTGCTGTCGGATTCGCATAATCTTTTAAAGGTCTTTGTCGATTCTTATGTATTGGATTTTCAATATTATTTATCATTTCTTTCAAATTCCTAATTTTTCTTTATTGTTTTCAAATCTTTCTAATAGTACATTCTAATTCTGAATCGTAAGGTACTAAACCTTCAGATTCAGTATTTCACATAATGAAATAAAGTATGCAAAGTAAAAATCTTTAAAAATAAACTTTTAAATAAATTTCCTTTTTTTTATATTTTATATTTTTTTTGTTTTTTAAACATTTGTGTGTGTGTATATATATATNTATATATATATATATATATATATATATATATATATATATATATAATTTAAATTTCCTAATTTATCAAAATTATTTAATTTAATTAAATTTAACCGTTACCTTCCCCAACAACGACACAAAAAACTTGATCCTGATTTTGATATGTAAGGATTTATGAAGTTGGCACCACTACAATGCCAAAAACTTGATCCTTAAATGAAAAGTAAGTTATGTAAAATATATATAATTATAGACAATTAATAATGTGATTCTACGCAAGTATATGTATCGTTATCCAGTAATAATGGACTTTTTATTTAAGCCTCAAATATCGATCTCACATGGAAGGTGTAAGTTAGCAATGATAAATTTTAACAGAAAATTTACAGAAAATCAAACAAAATCACTATAATTAATTTTGAATGTTGAGTCATTATCTTCCCCAACAACGACATAAAAAACTTGATCTCGATTTTGATATGTACGGATTTATGAAGTTGGCACCACTATAACGCCAAAAAATTGATCCTTAAATGAAAAGTAAGTTGTGTAAAATATATATAATTATAGACAATTAATAATGTGATTCTACACAAGTATACGTATCGTTATCCAATAATAATGGACTTTCTATTTAAGCCCCAAATATCGATCTCACGGGGAAGGTGTAAGTTAGCAATGATAAATTTTAACAGAAAATTTACAGAAAATCAAACGAAATCACTATCACTAATTTTGAATGTTAAGATATTACCAAAACTAAATTATATAACTATTAACAAAATAGAAATGCAAATTTTGAATAATAACTACTAATCTACTAACTATGTTTATATAATGAAGATTTTATATGTGAAAAAGCAACCTTCCCAATACAATGAAATTCTGGTGAAATGAGAAGAGATAAATGTTTATAATATTTATTGTGCCAAATAGGAGAAATTTTAGGATAAAAAATCATTGGTTAATCTTAGGTTTAGTCCCTAAATCTATGGCTTCGCTAGAAGGATACCGGCTCCCACTTCCCTTCACCTGAAGGCTAACTCTCACTTTAGTTTTTAAACACTAAGATCAAATTAAGGATTTTAGTTTGTCACCCTAAAGATTCTCCAATTCTACACCCAACAATATAAATTTTCTTATTTATTTGCAATTAATTTCTTGAACGAATTTCTCCTTCATGAAATCAAATGTGACCCTCACTCTATTTTAGAACTCATACTCAATTTCTCGGATCATATGTTTCACAATATATTTTAACAAATCAATTGGCCAGATTGAAAAGTGAATTAAGTTCGGAGTTTAAAAATCATCACAATTTATTTTATATGTTAATGTGACACATTCATTTTATCTCTTCATTTCAACTTATCTCAGAGTAGGGGGGAAGATAGAGAGAACAACTCAGACTTCATTAGAAAAATATGACAAAACATAAATTTCAAATATAAAAGAAAGTTTACACAACACTAAATAAACAAAGAAACTTATCTGAAACTCTTTCTCATAGCAAATCCTTTAAAGCCTTTCCTTAGAAATGCAAAAAGAAGAACTCTCTCAACTTTATCCTTCTCCAATACTCTTACAGAAAGTTTCACACTAAATCTCACCACAAAAACTAAACTATGAAAGCAAAATTACTAATTGACTCCAATATGGTGGTGGAATGAAGATAGATAATGAAAATGTGGCGTGGTGGAACAGTGTTGAGCTAAAAATGAACGTAGATAAGCCCGTTTTTTTATGAAATTAGGCCCCAAATAAACCCCAAGGTCGGTTCTCCAAGAGGTTCCTCCAAAAACTCTTTAAAAATCATCCAAATACATCAAACCTTCTAGAAAGAGGGTCTTAACTGCCTTTGGCGCTAGTTCTGGCATCATTGACGCTGAGTAAATTCCTCCTACTTTCGATTGTTCAGCGCCATCGGCGCTGACCTTGGCACTGCCAGCTCTGAGTATTTCCTAAAAGACTTCATTTTCACTCCAAATTTCATCCTTTTTTTCTTCATTTTTACTTTAAGCCCTAAAAATCAACAATCTGCAAGAAAACATCAAAATACTTTCCATTAAAGTGCAATATCACAAAAAATAAGTATAAAATATTGGTCTAAAAAATGCATATATTTTTGGTGTATCACCTTTTTAGCCGGGATGAAGTCCAGCGGGGGAATGTTATATGTAATAAATTCTTGTCACCTTTTATGTCTTTTTTCAGCTGGAGAACCCTGCACAACCTATTACCTACTGATGATATTCTTAAAATGAAAGGTCTGAGGGGCCCCTCTAGATGACACATGTGCTTGGAGAATGAGGAATCCATCTCTCATCTCTTCTTTGATTGCAGTTTCTCACAAGATGTCTGTACAACACTTTTTATACATTTAACCCTGAGGAAATTTGTTTTTAAATGTGATGACCTTAAAGGTTGCTGGCAAAGTTGGAACACTCAAAAAGTTGCTTCCATTCCTTTTTTAGTTGTTTGGTTTATTTGGATGGTGAGAAATCTTGCTAAATATGAGGGCAAGTATACCTCAGCAATTGGTGTCGTGAGAAACTGTATGTCTTTTATCTAAAAACTAATACAATAGAAGCACTTCCCTAGCATTTGCTCTTCTACAATTGGGACTTCTTCTCATCCTACTATTTGTAAGGTCTTTTGGAGACCTCCCAACCCTCCTCTAATCAAAATAAATACAGATGGCAGTTTTTCTGATGATGATCCTGGGGTAGGAAGAATTTTCAGAAACCACCTAGGGAAGTGCCTTCTCTTCTTTCATGCACCTGTTATTGTTGCTGATGCTTTAGAAATTGAACTCATAGTTCTGTATTGGGCACTAAGGATTGTAGTAAAAACTAACTGGACCCATCTCTGGATTGAAGTGGATTCCACTACTCTCATTAATCTAATTGAACAAGAGGGATTATCTTCATGATATCATTCTTATTAGGTTTAGAGAATCAAACTATTGAAAGCCTAAACCAACACAAAACTATCTTTCAATTATAGAGAAGGGAACAAACCTGCAAATTGGCTAGCTAGACATGGGCTTAACTCCAACTTTATTGATGTCTCCTCCAACCCACCTCCCCCCACTTAATTTCTTGCTTGCAGGGGACCTAATTGATGTCCCTCATCTCAAAATTGTAAACTAAATTTTTCTTTATTAGGATCCCCTAGGATTATCCTTTTGATGCTTTTTTATGTCTTTTATAGGGATCCTTTTCATTTTACAATTAATCTGGTAATCTTTTCATATATTTAACATGTAAGGAGCCACTAGTAGCTCTTTTCTTAATATATATATATATATATATATATATATATATATATATTAGAAAAAAGAGCTGCTCATGGCTCCCTTCATGTTAATAAATAGAGGGGTTACAGAAAAAAGGGGGTTAATGGAGCTCCACCTAATAACCTAAAACACTTATGGGGTCCTTAAACCAATTACAACTCCACATAAAACACCAAAACCAAATCCACCTCCAAAGAAAACAAAAAGGATCAGTGATCCCATAGGNAGCTGATAATAGTGGCTTAGGGAGGAGCATGGTTGGAACTTCTAGTGAGAATGATTCTTCTTCCTCTCTTCCTCCTAGTCTCATTTCTGAGTTTTACTACTTCTCGGGTTTCAGTGATTTTAAATTTATTGGGTTACTGTTCCATTGAGTTACTATTGCTAAATAAAGTCTTAGTATTGGTTTCTGTCCCTTTGTTTAGTTTTCATCCCACATGGCTACTAACCTGGTTGTAGCTGATCCAAATTTTGTGAGAAAATAATCATATGCAGTCACAAGTCTTGAACCAAGTGGTTTCTCACTTGGGGACAAGCTTTTTTTCCCACAAGCTTACTATGATGCAATGGAGGGCAAGTTGGAGTGTGACCTTATCCTAAAATGAAGCAAGAATGCTGGCAAGCAGGCCATTATCTTTTCAGAACAGGGACTGGCAGACCTAATTGAGAGCAAAAAATTTACACTAATTGGAAAATTTCAAATGGCTCACCCAAAGATGGACTTAATTAGAAAAAACTTTGTAGATTTGAAGCTAGTAGGAAACTGGAAGATAAGGTTGTTTGATGGCAATCATGTCATGATCCATCTTACCAAAGAAGAAGTCTATGCCAAGTTTTTCTCAAAAAAAAATTATAGCAATTGAGGATACCTCAATGAAGCTACTGAAATGGACCCCTGCATTTGAGCCATAAAAGGAATTGCCTATTATTCCAATTTGGTTCAAACTCCCAATCTGAAATTGCGCTTCTTTAGCCATAGGGTTTTACTCTCTATTGAGGCTCATAAATCCCCTTACTGTGATTAATCTCCTTTTTTTTAATATAAGGGGGATTGCCCACCCTATTTCTCTAAAAAGGCTAAAATATTTAAATAGAAAGCATAAATTATGGTGTTTGGTAATCTTGGAACCTTTGGTTCATCAAAACCCTATCAAATTCCTTAAAAACTTCCCAACCTTTATCTCATTTTCTAATCTCAACAACAAGATATGGCCTTTCTATAGAGTTGAACTGGGTTGTGTCATTCAGCTGAACCACCCCCAATTTCTTCATTTTTCTTTTACTATGGCAAGTCAGGAGGGAAATGTTACCATAGTGTATGCTGGATGCAAAAAAATCTGCAAGACTGGAGTTGTGGAATGAATTGCATCCTATAATTCAACAATCAAATAAAGTTTTGTTGGTGGGGGAGAACTTTAATTATCTTACTTCTCCAGTTGAAAAGAGAGGAGGTAGACCCCCAAACATTTCTTCAATGACTACATTTAATGATAATATGCAGGCTTCTGGTTTATTTAATTTGGGTTAGAATGGACTTGATTTCAATTGGAGAAGAAGGATGTTATGGGAAAGATTGGATATATTTCTTATCAATGATAAATGGCTTCAGAACTTTCTACATAGTACAGTCACTTATCTCAGTTTGGCTGGATCTGATCACAAACCTCTTTTGATCACCATCTCTACCACTCAACAGCAAGGCAATAGTCCTTTCAGATATTTGAACCAATGGTCCACTCATATTGACTTTCTCACCATTGTCAAAGAACACTAGAGGGACTGGGATCACCCCAACTCATTAATCAAGCTATGGGGTATGCAGAAAAAAATTGCAAAGGCCTTAAATCATTGGAATTGGAACACATTTGGCAATATTTTGGCTGGGGTGGAACAGGTTGAAAAGGAACTGAAGGAAGCTGAAAAAGCTGCAATTAAATGGTTGGTTGATGAGGCCTCGGTTTTGGAAGCAAATGAAAACTTGCTCACAGCAGTGGCCTCGCAAGAGAAATTTCTGAAACTGAAGGCTTCAACAAATAAATCACTAAGGAAAATGTAACACAATTCACTCTATTAAAGACAACTTTGGCACTAGATTAAGGAATTAGCTGAAATTGCTGGAAGTGCAGTAGACTACTACCAACAACTAATGAAATGTTCTTTAAATTCAAGAGTGCAGCTTGACCCAGAAATTTTTATTTCTGATGATGTATACATTGCAAATATTAATATTACAGAAGTTTTTAGTGAAGAGGAAATCAAGCAGGCCCTTTCCTCCATTGACAGTACCAAATCTACAGGTCCTAATGGTTTCACATCAGGCTTCTATAAAAAAGGTTGGGATATAATCAAGGATGATGTAGTGTCAGCAATACAATGCTTTTTCCAGGGAAATGGTTTACCAAATTACTTCTGTTTTTCCACAATTTCCTGTTCCAAAATCCAACATCAAGGAACAATGACAACATTTTAGAACCATTAGTCTTACTAATGTAGTGATCAAAATTATCATCAAAACACTGGTGCGGAGGCTTCAAACCCATTTGCATCACTTAATAAATCCAAAACATGCAACATTTGTGAAGGGAAGGCATATATGAGACAATGTCTTACTTACACAAAAACTGCTACATGATTTAGAAAAACCTTGTAAAGGGGGTAACATGATCTACAAAATTGATTTAAAGATGGCTTATGATATGATAAATTGGGATTTCGTGCTTGGTATATTGGTGGCTAGGAGATTCTCCAGTACAGCTTGTCAGATCATAAAAAGATGGCTAGAAGGGAATGTGAAATTAGTTTTAATTAATAAAAGAGCCAATGATTTCTTCAAAGCCTCCAGGGGTCTCAAACAAGGAGACCCTCAATCTCCTACTATATTCATTTTTGCTTTGGACCACCTCTCTAGATTAATTGATAGACCCAGTCACAAGAAGAGTTACAATAAATACCATCTTAAATCAACCTTGGATATCAGTCACTTGGTGTATGCTGATGATATTACTTTATTCTCTATAGCTAATAAAGTTGCTGCCATGATGTTACATGCTTGTTTGCTGGATTTTCAAAACACATCAGGGTTGCTATTTAACAAATAAAAAAGCCAAGTCCTTTTTAGCAAAAAAGTTCCTCCTTCCAGCAAGCAATGGATCATTAATCTCATAGGTTTTACCTCTATTTCCACCCTTTCAAATATTTAGGAGTACAACTACTTAAAGAAAGGACCAAGCTTACCCATTTTGATGAGGTAGTTGATAAAACAAACTCCTAATTACAATGTTGGACCAACTCCTTCCTTTTTAATGGAGGTAGGATAACACTGTCGAAAACCATCCTCACCAACTTCCCATCATATATCCAACAAATGGTAGCTATGAAAAAAAGAACTCAACTTCTCTTAGAAAAAACATTAATAGATTATTTGGGCAGGGTAGAGAAAACAAATGGTTTGGGCCAGCTGGAAAAAATTTGCCAAAGCTTTATCAGCTAGAGGTCTAGGGTTCAAGGGACTTCAACAGATCTAACACATCAGTTTGTGTAGACAAGGGTTGAGATTCAGACAACAGGATATACTATGGGCACAATTCATGTTAGTTAAACACTATAGATTTGCTCACCCCAATATGGTTTCCATAAGATTGGCGGACTCCAGAACATGGGCAAACATGCTCAAGGCCAGAGAAAATGTTGAAAAGTTGTATTTATGGGAACTGGGACATGGAAATCTTCATTTTTGGTTGGATAGATGGTGTCCAATAGGATTACTGGATCCTATGCTCGAGACTCGTGATACTGATCTCATGGTGAAGGATTGTTGAGAGGGTAACTCCTGATTAGATGAAATTATAAATAACTTCCTTAATGAGAACTCAGTCACATAAATTATCAAGATACTTTTTGAAAAAATAGAAAATACAAACTGGTTCTAACATCTTGCTCCAATGAAAGTCTGGCCAAAGCTATATATGAAAAGTTGTATAATGCTTGTGGAAGAAGTTCCTAACCCCCTCCATGTCCTTTTTTTGTTGGAGATTTTTTGACAATTTGCTATCAACAGATGTTATCTTTAAACTTAAGGGACTGAGAGGCCCTTCCATGTGCTATTTGTGCAAGAATGTTGTGGAGTCTACTGGGCACCTGTTCTTTACCTGCAATTTTTCTCAAATAATCTGGAAGTCCCTACTAACTCAATTACATATAAATACAATCAACCTGGAGTCAAACAATCTGTTAACCTACTGGAGTGGATGACATGAAATGAAGGTGGGACCTATCCCCTTTATCACTGCTTGGTTTATCTGGGCTGCCAGAAATCATGTAAAACATCAATACCCAGCCAGTAGCTATTGGGAAATTGGTCTCCAACTGCTTAGTTTTCTTAAAAAAAAACTCATTCAATTGAAAAGCTTCCCCAAGATTCTGAATATATGCAGAACAGTTGGTCCTACTAGTTTCACAGTGGTCAAGGCATTTTGGAAAAAGCCTACCCAACCTTTTATTAAAGTCAACACTGATGGGAGCTTTTCCTCACAGAGAGCTGGTATTATTAAAGTGTTCAGAGATCACTAGGGACAATGCTTGCTGTTCTTTTAGTCCACAATCATTGCTAGGGATGCAATGGAGGCTAAAACAATGAGCCTGAACAATTGGACACTCTTACAGGTAGAAGTGAACTCTTCTCAGCTCTTGGACTATATGATAGGAAGAAACAACCCCCCTTGGCACATACTGAGTGGATCAAACAGATGAGGAGCATAATGAAGGAGGTGAGGGTCTTTTTTGATTTCATCTATAGGGAAGGGAATAGACCTACAAATTACATAGCCTAAAGTGGAGCTGAGTCTCAAAGTGTTAGTGTATATACTTCTCCTACTTCTTTTCTTAATTTTTTGCTTCAAGGAGGACAACTTTAATGCCCCACACTTAGGTTTCTAATCTCTTTTTTATCTTAATAGAGATTTCTCTTTTTTTGGCAATATATATATATATA
>JXCR01143454.1:89404-156379 GCA_002079205.1 Phalaenopsis hybrid cultivar
GAATAGGTATGCTCCTATTTGACACAATATAATTTGAACCAATTCACTTATCCATTCACTATAATTTCTTGACAAGGAGAAGGATGCTTTCATATATATTGAATATCACATTCGAACCTTCATTAGTATAATTAGTTATTTAATAGTTATTAAAATTTAAATAGTTAATTGTAATTTCCTATTAGTGATACATAAGCAAATTCAACTTCGTTGTTGTGATTAAAGTATTACTTTTTCTAATATTTTAGTTCGTAATTCTAAACCACTCCCTGTGGGATCGACATTTAGGATTCCATTAGAGCCATATATTACTTGAGCGCTACGTATACTTGCGTTGATAAGTGTGACTTTACAGTTATTAAATATTTATTACGTCCATATTTATCGTATATTTTTAAGCATATATAAAGTCACGGTCATGTTTTTGGCGCCGTTGTCGTGGAGTAAGTGAGTAAAATCATAATTAGAGTAACAGACAAATTAGGATTATTAGAAAATTTTTACTTGAAATTTTATATTTAGTTAATTATATTACTGTGTACTGATTTTAAATTGTATGCATAAATTTGGACCTGAAAATCTTATACCCTACGATTCGGAATTAGAACGCATTGTTAGAAGGATTAGAAGATTAAGAAGAGAACCTAGAAATTCTGATACAAATTAGAACGCACTGTTAGAAAAATTAGAAGACTGAGAAGAGAACCTAGAAATTCTGATACAAGAAAACAACAGCAATCAAGGAATAGAGAATGAACACCAACCTAGACCCCTACGAGATTATGCAAAATCCTACAACATAGAAAGATTAGAAGATTGAGAAGAGAACCTAGAAATTTTGATACAATGGAAAACAACATGAACAATCAAGAATAAAGAATGAACAACAACCTAGACCCCTACGAGATTATGGAAATCCTACATCAGATGAAATTAACTTATCTATCCAAAATCTTGATGTAGCTGCTAATACTTTTGAGCTTAAACCTGCTATTATCCAAATGGTACAAAATAATCAATTCGGAGGTACACCAAACTGATGTAGCCACTAATTCATTTGTGCTTAAACCTGCTATTATCCAAATGGTACAAAACAATCAATTCAGAGGTACACCAAATGAAGGAACTAACGCCTCACTAGTTTTTTAGAACTGTGTGCTACTTTTAAATATGAGTCTAAAACGATGTTGTTAGACTTAGACTTTTTCCTTTTTCACTAAGGGATAAGACTAAGATGTGGTTAAATTTGTTAGCATCAGGATCTATTAGAACTTAAGAAGAACTTTCACAGAAATTTCTATCCAAATATTTCATTCCATCTAAAACTGCTAAACTTAGAAATGACATAACATCATTCTGTCAGATTGATGGAGAGTCAATATATGAAGCTTGGGAGAGATTTTAAGATCTTCTTAGGAAGTGCCCTCGTCATTCGTTACTAGATTTGTTGATAATTCAAACTTTTTATAATTGATTAGTTTGATCTCTTAGATCAATTATAGATGCTGCGGCTGACGATTCTTTAATATTAAAACCTCTTCATGAGGCTTATTCATTAATAGAAGAGATGGCTACTAACAATTTTCAATGGCGCTCTGAACGGGTAAATCTTAAAAGAGTAGCTAGTATCTATGAATCTGATGCAATATCTATGTTAGTTTCACAGATTGCTGCAATATCAAACAAATTAGATCATTATGGGATGAATTATTCTCGAGCACCTCCTATGATGGAAGAGAATTCATCTGGGCAATTTGTGGATGTTCAACTTTCATATGAGACTTTAAATGCTATTAATAGACCCAACAACCCTTATTCGAACTATTATAACCCAGGTTGGAAGAATCATCCAAATTTTAAGATCAGGAAAAGACAACATTTACTAGTACTTTTGGAACTTTTGCTTTTCAAAGAATGTCTTTCAGATTATGTAATGCACCTGCAACATTCCAGAGATGTATGATGTCCATATTTAGTAAATTAATTGATGATGAATATGAAGTTTTTATGGATGATTTATCTATATTTGGAACATCATTTGATGCATGCTTAAATTATCTTGAAGAAGTTTTAGAGTTATGCAAAAGAACTAATTTAGTTCTAAATTGGGAGAATGTCAATTTATGGTTATAGGAGGAATTGTATTAGGGCATAAAATTTTGGAAAATGGTATGGAAGCAGACCCTGCAAAAATTCAAGTAATATCTAAACTAACACATCCTACTAATGTAAGAGAAGTTAGGAGTTTTCCTGGACATGTTGGATTTACAGGCATTTTATTAAAGATTTTTCAAAAATTACCAAACCTCTATGCCAACTTTTAAAAAAGGACAAGAGTTTGAATTTACTGAAAGCTGTTTAAATGCCTTTGAGTTATTGAAGGAAAAATTAATCACAGCTGTTTTATTATAGATTTTTCAAAAATTACTAAACCTCTATGCCAACTTTTAGAAAAGGACAAGAAATTTGAATGTGAAAGCTGTTTAAATGCCTTTAAGTTATTGAAGGAAAAATTAATTACATCCCCAATTATAGTTTCACCTAACTGGGAGAAACCATTTGAACTGATATGTGATGCTAGTGATTATGCCGAGGCTGCCTTGGACAAAGGTATGAAAAGATTTTTAAAGTTATATACGACGCTAGTAAAACTCTTAATGATGCAAAGAAATCATTTGAACTGATGTGTGATGCTAGTGATTATGCTATTGGAGCTGTTCTTGGACAAAAAACCATTTGAATTGATGTGTGATGCTAGTGATTATGCTATTGGAGCTGTCCTTGGACAAAGGAAAAGATTATTAAAGTTATATACTACGCTAGTAAAACTCTTAATGATGCACAAATTAACTATACTCTTACTGAATTTTTTTTAAAGTTATATACTACGCTAGTAAAACTCTTAATGATGCACAAATTAACTATATTATACTGATGTGTGATGCTAGTGATTATGTTATTGGAGTTGTTCTTGGACAAAGGTATGAAAAGATTTTTAAAGTCATATACTACGCTAGTAAAATTCTTAATGATGCACAAATTAACTATACTGTTACTGAAAAAGAAAGATGCTATTGATTATGCTATTGGAGCTGTCTTTGGACAAAGGTATGAAAAGATTTTTAAAGTTATATACTTCTAGTAAAACTCTTAATGATGCACAAATTAATTATATTGTCACTGAAAAAAAGTTACTGGCCATTGTATATGCTTTAGATAAATTTAGATCTTATTTAATTGGAGTTAAATGTGTTGTGCATACTGATCACNCAAAAGAAATGCTAGAAAGGAAGAAGGGGTTTTTTGACACCAGAGTGAGTTAGAAGCATTCTCAAACTTGGCCAACCAGTTTGCAGGACAGTTGCCTTCCCTATAGATGAAAGTAAAGTGAATGGGAGAAGGGGTCCTCAATGCCTTGATTTTCCTAAGCCAATGAGCAATGTGCCAAAAATAAGATTTTTCCATGTGAGAGCCTTCAGAAGTAAGGCAAAATCCACTTCCACCTAAAGATTGTCCCACTTGTTAAGGGTAGTTAATTTAATATCCCAAAAGACAGCCACCACCTCAGCTTCAAGGGCATCCTTGACTGAAATGGAAGAGCAAAAAAAAGGAGACACCTGCCAACATGGTCCCTGAAAACACCCCCTATATCAACACCTTTATCTGAATAGCTGCCATCAGTGTTAGGTTTAATATAAGGGTGGGTAGGTATCACCCAAAGCATCAGTGTAACTGACCAAAGGAAAATACATTGAAATTTTCATACCTATTTTATATTGTTTTTGATGATATTGCACTTTAAAGAAATGTATTTTTTATGTTTTGTTGCAGGAATGATGAATTAGGGTCATTGGAGAAAAAATATGCAAAAAGGAGCGAATTTGGAGAGAAAAGGACCAAAATGTGCAAAATTGAACTAGAGCGCCGACGATGACATTTTCCCGAGACTCCAGAATTAAGTCATTATGAAGGTTCGCCGACGGCGCCCTTGAGGCCGCCGACAACGAGCTCGGCGGTTATGCCCAATCAAGCTTTGGATAAGGCCAAATTTTGAAGGGATTCTTAAGCAACTCTTTGGAAAGCTCATCCACAACTTTAAAAGACTGTTTTGACCAAAAATTGAGGGAGCCTAAGGAGTCTAGAAGAGGGGGAAGTGCTAGAGAGAGTTTCTGGAGGCTAGAAAGGTTCCAATAGTGTGAGGAATTCTTCAAGAGATTGTAAGAGTAGAGGGAAAGTGAGAGATTTCTTCCTCCTTGCTACTTCGAAGAGAAATTTTGTGTGCTGTAAAGAAAGGAAGAGATTCAGAGGAACTTCGAGGAGTCTTCTTGGGAAGAAATTAGAGATAAGTTATTTACTTGTTGTAGCTTGTATGACTTTGATTTTATATATTAATTCCGCGTTTTGTTGTGTTTTTCCCATGAGATCTGAATAGTTTTCTCTGTCTTTCTCCTTGTGTCGAGATTTGTGAAATGGTGATTTGAATTGGTGAAGCCATGAAAATGTTTAAGAAATTGTGAGATTGTCTTAAGATTTGTGAAATGGTGATTTGAATTGGTTGAGCCATAAAAATGTTAAAGAAGTTGTGATGAATGGTGATTTGAATTGGTCAAAGCCCTTGGAAGTTTGGTGCAAATAAATAGGTAAATATTACTATCGGGCGTAGAATTGGAGATTTTAGAGTGACAGACTAAAATCTCNAAAAATGTTTAAGAGATTGTGATGATCTTTTCACTTTAATCTTAATTTACTTTCAATATGGTCAATTAATTTGTTAAAATATGTTGAGTTTTACAACTAAAGTGAAGATTACATCCAAAATACAGGGAGGTCAAAACCCTTGGAAATTTGGTGCAAATAAATATGAAAATAAAATTATCCGGCGTAGAATTAGAGATTTTAGAGTGACACTAAAATCCCCAATTTGGTTCTATCGTTTGGGTGCTGAAGTGTAGATGTTAGCCCTCAGGAGAGGGNTCTTAATTTACTTTCAATCTGGCCAATTGATTTGTTAAAATATGTTGAGTTTTACAACTAAAGAGAATATTACATCCAAGATTCAGGGAGGTCAAAGCCCTTGGAAGTTAGGTGCAAGTAAATAGGGAAATAATATTATTGGGCGTAGAATTGGAGATTTTAGAGTAACAAACTAAAATCCTCAATTTGGTCCTATCGTTTGGGTGCTAAAGTGTAGATGTTAGCCCTCAGGTGAGGGGAATGTGGGAGCTCCAAAGTGAGAGCCTGTATCCTCCCAGCCTAGCCGCAGATTCAGTAAACAAGTGTAGGATTAGTGAATGTTCTTTATGCTTGGACCAGAGGGTAAAGAATAGGTATGCTCCTATTTGACACAATATAATTTGAACCAATTCACTTATCCATTNGATTACATCCAATATTCAGGGAGTTCAAAGCCCTTGGAAGTTGAGTGCAAATAAATAGGGAAATAATATTATTGGGCGTAGAATTAGAGATTTTAGAGTGACAGACTAAAATCCCCAATTTGGTCCTATCATTTTGGTGCTGAAGTGTAGATGTTAGCCCTCAGGTGAGGGGAACGTGGGAGCTCCGAAGTGAGAGCCGGTATCCTCCCAGCCTAGCCACAGATTCAGTAAACAAGCATAGGATTAGTCAATGTTCTTTATATCTGGACGTAAAGGTAAAGAATAGGTATGATCCTATTTGACACAATATAAATTGAACTAATTCACTTTATCCATTCACTATAATTTCTTGACAAGGACAAGGATGCTTTCTTATATATTGAATATCACAATTAGACGCTCCTTAGTATCATTAGTTATTTAATAATTATTAAATTTACCTATTTATTTCAATTGTCTATTAGTGATAGATAAGCAAATTGAATTTCGTTGTTGTGATTAAAGTATTAATTTTCTAAAATCTTAGTTTGAAGTTCTAAACCACTCCCTGTGGGATCGATATCTAGGACTCCATTAGAGCCCTATATTACTTGTGCAATACATATACTTGCGTTGATAAGTGTGACTTTATAATTAATCAATATTTATTAAGTTCATATTTATCTTGTAATTTTAAGCATATATAAGGTCGCGGTCAGAGTTGCAACTGGTATCCTCCTAGCCTAACCACACAAATAGGGATCAAACTCTGGATTAGTCAATGTTTTTTATAACACTTGGAGGAGGGTAAAGAATAGGATTTCTCCTATTTGGCACAAAATAATTTTTATATATATTTTCAAATGATTTAAATTCTTCACAATCTATATACTCATTGTAAAAGAAAAGAAAGCTTTCTTAAATATGAACTTTGCGTCAAAACAAAAACTTCATTTAGTTTTCGTAATTTTACTTTTGAAAGTTAGTTCTTAGTTAGTTAACTTTGATTTTCAACTACAATTTACATAGCATTTACCTTAGTAGTTAATATTCAAACTTCACACTTTACTTTTATTTTATTATTTTTAAATTATAAAATAATTTCAAAGAGTTACTTCAAGGATTTTCCAACTTCCCTGTGGGATCGATATCTAGGACTCCATTAGAGCCCTTTATTACCTAAGCGATATGTATACTTGCGTTGATTTTAATGGAGATTTGGCAGTTTAAAAAGAGTTTTAAAAGATAAACTATTTTCATAAAAGGTACTTTTTTTGGGATTATATTATATATTTATTTTATATCTATTGTGATTAATTTTGTAATGTTGAAAAATATTTGCAAAATTTACACACTAAACTACCCCCCGCATCGCTTGTTTCACAGGGGTCATATTTTTGTCTACCCCGAGCTTATGAACTGCAACTTCTACTAATAGCCCTGTCATTTCATCATAACTCCATGCAAAGCAATCTTTAAATTATGATAATAACTTTATCAATTCTGTGGATTCTTCCTCACTGAGTAGCGAACTTATAAAGGTAGGTCGGCTTGTTCCTCAGTCTCGAGGTTGATTTCTCTCAATTCATCCACTGTTATTTTGATTTCTTCTTCAAATTTTGGTGGGGCATCATCTATTAGCTGATCTTCGGAGTGATCCTCTACATCCAGGCAATCCTCTTTCAATCTGCTAGTATACAAAATTTCGAGTCATCAACTGGTCCTACAGTACCAAATCCAAGACTTTCTTTTGAATTAGGAGTTCAACTTTTAACATTCCACAATTTCTCAAAAATTTATAGCTTATCCTTTAGCATTTGCTTTGGCACATATCCCTGTTGAATTAACATTTGTACACAAGGAGAAAATTAACCAAAAGGTAATTCCATTAATTCATTAGAATCCTCTTCCAAATTTACATGATTTTCAAAACTAATAGAAAAAAAAGCACTGTAAAACTTGATCGGCTTCAAACCAATGCTGCAGACTTCCTTGAACTCTAAACTCTCAATCTTTTGAGGTTAGATTAAAGTAACAGTCATGGCATGCACATAGTGGTTGATTCGATCGTACATCGATTCACATTCACTTTTCTCCACATCTTCCAAGGAAATCTTATACTGAGGTTTCTTCTATTTTATCATCATCATTTCTTTCTCGGAGCTTTCTTCATCATTAATTTCATTCATGTCAATGTTGATAGTCGGCCTAGTCTCTTCAACAATCGTTTTGGTTCTTTTGTATCCACATCCCCGGCCTCGATCTTGAGTGTATGGGCTGAAAGAATCTCTGCCAGCTCGTTGTGAAGAAATGGTAGTAGATCATTGAAGCGGAGTTGGGTGACCTCTTCTTTGTAATTCTTTTGAATCTTCCGCTTCATTTGTCATAATTTCACGAGAAAATACAATCTTCTTTGGAGGTGCATCGTAGGCGACGTCTTCATGAATGCCCACTTCATGAACTGAAAACGATTGTAAATCTCCCTTGATACAATTTTCTTTTCCTTCTTTTAAATACTTGATGCAGTGGTGTAGAGATGACCAAACCATGTTATCCCCGTGAGTCCATGGTCTTCCAAGTAAAGCACTGAAAGAGGTCCCTGCATCAATGATATGGAATTTTGTGGTTGTTACTAGTTCTCCAACTTTCATTAGCAAAGTAATTGATCCAAGGGCTCTTTCTCCCTTCTGTTTATATCCTCTTAACATCATTTTAGCTGTTATAAGCTCCTAAGCCTCGATATCTAAGTATGCCAACGTCCGTAGACTCATTAAGTTAAGTGTCACTCCTGGATTTACCAAAACTCTTGATAACACAAATTGTCGATAGTAACGGAGATGTAGAGTGGTCAGTTGTGGTCGGTGCTACCAAGCAACAAGTCTTCATTTATGAAGGTTATCCCAGGTTGTTCTTTCAACGACAAACTTCATCTAAGGATGTGCTAACCAATTGAGCTAAGCAAATCTCCGGGTCAAGTGATACACCAAAATTATATATTATTTTAAATACAAATGTTATGTTTATTTATAGTGATATTGTACTTTAAAGAAGGGTATTTTTGTGTTTTTGTTGCAAGTATATCATTTTTAGGCATTCGGAGAAAAAATGGGAAAAAGGACAAAATTTGGAGCAAAAAGAGCAAATTTTGGATCCAGAGAACTGGCACATGATGCGTCAATGATGAAATTTTCAAATTAAGGTGGTTTGAGACAAATTTTTTGGCAAATTTTAAAGGACACTTACTCTACACACCTCTTTGAGTAATTCAATGAATCTAGACACTTTGGAAGGTTCTTTTATCAAAGGATATGACTCTTGGATCAAATGACACATCTTTTGAATTCAAAAGAGTTGACTTTTGGAGGAAAAATTGAATTATTTTCTAAAGGAGGGAGCCCAAAATAAAAGAAGAAGTCTTCTCAATTGTGTGTGTATGACGTGAGGGAGAGAGAAAAAGTGGCCTAAGTTAGAGAGAGAGAGAGAGAGAAGAGGAGAATTTCTTCTAGGGTTGTAAGAGGAGAGGGAAGGTGAGAGATTTCTTCTTCATTACATTTCTAAGAGAGAATTAAAGTGATTGTAAAGAGAGAAAGGCTTAGAAAGAACTTCTAGAGATTTGCTTGGGAAAGATTGTGAGATAAGTTGTATTTATATTTTTTTAATTTTATAAACTTATATTTATATATGAAATTTGTGTTTTATCATATCCTTTTCATAAATTCTGCTTAGTCTTCTTTATCCTTCTCCCTACATTGAAGATATGGTTTTGTGAAAAATAAATTTTGTTTTCCACGATTTTAAATGATAATAATTTGTGATGATTTGAACTCCAATCATCATTTACTTTTTGATTTGGCCAATTGAAATATTAAAACTTCTTGAGAGACATATGTTCTTAAATCAAATATGGTTTCTACAACATAGGAATAATCACATTTAATTTCATGGGAGTGTATGTCATCCATGGAATTGGGTGCAAATAAATACGGAAATATACTTTGTGGATGTAGAATTGGAGATTTTAAGGTGAAAGATTAAAACCACCAATTTGGTTTAGCTGATTGGAAACTAATTCAAGATTGTTAGCCCTCAAGGGAGGGAGTAGTGGGAACTCTTGAGTGGCAGCCGGTATCCACCCAACGTAACCACAAAATTAGGAACCAAACTCTGGATTAGTCAATGTTCTTTATAGCACTCAGAAGAGGGTAAGGAATAGAATTGCTCCTATTTGGCACAAAATAGTTTTTATATATTTTTTTTTCAAATGATTTCAATTTCTTCATAATCCATATACTCATTGTAAAAGAGAATGAAGCTTTCTTAAATTTGAACTTTTCGTCACAACAAAAACTTTTTTTTAATTTTCACAATTTTACTTTTGAAAGTTTAATATTTAGTTTAGTTTAAATTCTGTAGTCTTACATCTGCATTTTAATTAGCATTCACATGAGTAGTCAATTTTCAAACTTTATACTTTCCTTTTTTTTGTTATAAAATAATTTTCATAATTTACTTTAGGATTTTCCAACTTCCCTGTGGGATCGATATCTTGGAATCCTTTAGAGCCCTTTATTTCTTAAACGATACATATACTTGCATTAATATTAAAAGAGATTTAGCAGTTTAAAAAGAGTTTTAAAAAATAAATTATTTTTATAAAAAGTATTTTTGTTGGGCTTATATTGCAAATTTATTATAAATATGTCTGCATCAAGTTTTTGGCGTTGTTGAGTGGTGCAAACTTCATAAATATTTGCATATACAAAATCTCGTATCAAGTTTTTGGCGCCGTTATCGAGGAAGTAACAAAAATATTAGTTTTTTTATTTATTTTATTTTATTTTAAATATATAAATAAAGGGAGTGTTGTAGTTTAATTTGAACATTTTCTTATTTTAGTGTGTTTGCTTATTTTTAATTACTTGCTTTATTCAGTTTATGCATAGTGTAAGATCTGAAAATTTAGTATGACTTTGAGTTAGAAAAAATTGATAAAATTTTTTAAAACAACAAAAAGAGAAAGATCAGTTTAGCAAAATGGCTTGAAATTTAAACAAAGTTGGAAATGAAAATGAATTTCATCAAAGAGCATTAAGAGATTATGCAAATCCTACAGCAGATGAAATTCATTTGAGTATTCAAAACCCTACTGAAGCTGCCAATTCATTTGAACTTAAAACTGCTATTATCCAAATGATACAAAACAATCAGATTGGAGGAACACCTGTTGAAGATCCTAGTTTACACCTTGCTAGTTTTTTAGAACTGTGTGCAATATTTAAATATGATGGAGTGTCAAATGATGTCGTCAGACTTAAACTTTTTTCTTTTTCACTAAGGGATAAATCTAAGATGTGGTTAAACTCATTAGCACCTAGATCTATTAACAGTGACTTTATATATGCTAAAAAAAACAAGAATTTGATGTTGTTGCTAGAAGATTTAAGTCCCCGGTAATGGTACAAAAAGATTGACAGTGAGTATAGATTTGATAAAAATGTGTATAAATATTCAATTATTGCAAAGTCACACTTATAAATGCAAGCATACGTATCGCTCAAGTAATACAAGGCTCTAATGGAGTCATGGATATCGATCGCACAGGGAGTAATACTAAAGGCTATGAACTAGGATTTAGAAAATCATTACAGTTCAAATTGCTTATTTGTCACTAATAGGTAATTGAAATAAATATGTAATTTTAATAAACTCTTAATTGACTAATTCTACTAATAAAGTTTCTAATGTGAAGTTCAATATATAAGAAAGCATCTTTCTCCTTCTTAAGAAATTAAAGTGAATGGATAAAGTGAATTAGTTCAAATTGTATTGTGTCAAATAGGAGCATGCATATTCTTTACCCTTTGGTCCAGGCACAAAAAATAATCCTATACATATTCTTTAATAAAGGCTGGGGGATATCGGGTCTCACTTCGGAGCTCCCACGTTCCCCTTGCCTGACGGCTAATATCTACACTTCAGCACCTAAACGATAGGACCAAATTGAGGATTTTAGTCTGTCACTATAAAATCTCCAATTCTACGCTGGCTAATTTTATTTCTCTATTTATTTGCACCCAACTTTCAAGGACTTTGACCTCCCTAAATAATGGATGTAATCTTCACTTTAGTTGTAAAACTCAACATATTTTAACAAATCAATTAGCTAGATTAAAAGTAAATTAAGATTGAAGTGAAAAGATCATCACAACTTCTTTAACATTCTCATGGCTCAACCACTTCAAATCACTATTTCACAAAATCTCAAGACAATGAGAAAGATAGAGAAAACTACTCAGAACTCATGAAGAAGATACGACAAAACTTAGAACTTTATACAAAAGCAAAGTCATACAAACTTCAATAAGAAAATACTACTTATCTCTAATTCCTCCACAAGCAAACTCCTCGAAGTTCCTCTGAATCTCTTCCTTTCTTAGACACAGAATTCTTCTTCAAAGCGGCAAGGAGGAAGAAATCTCTCACTTTCTCTCCACTCTTACAATCTCTCGAAGAATTCCTCACGGAAAGGAGGAAGAAATCTCTCACTTTCCCTCCACTCTTACAATCTCTCAAAGAATTCCTCACAACTAACCCTAAATTAAAATCTCTACACTCTATAAATAATAAAAACTCAACGGACACCACCACTAGGGCTCCTCTTTTTTTTGGCTCGAATGTTTCTCTTAAAGTTGTAGAAGAGTTTTCCAAGAGTTGCCTAAGCATCTCTTCAAAATTAGTCCACATTCAATGCACCTGTTAAGAGAACCGCCATTCTCGCCGTCGACAGCCTCAGATCGGAANATTCTCGCCGTCGGCGACCTCAATGGTGCCATTGGCGGCCTTCTAGAATGTTTGATTCTGGACTCTTGGGAAAAACTCGTCGTCGGCGCCGCTGAGCTCACCGTCGGCGCCCTAGTTCAAATTTTCATGTTTTGGTACTTTTTGCTTCAAATTCACTCATTTTTGCCTTTTTGCATCTTTTTGCTCCAATGAACATAATTCAACATACCTGCAACAAAATATCAAAAATACCCTTCTTTAAAGTGCAATATCATCAATATTAGTATAAAATAGGTATGAAAATCTCAACATATTTTTCTTTGGTCCTATCAAAATATGGGGAGATTTATCACAAAAGTTCTTATCTAAATATTTCCCACCTTAAAAAACTACTAAACTTAGAAATGATATCACATCTTTTTGTCGGTTTGAAGGGGAATCAAATTATGAAGTCTGGGAAATATTTAAATATTCCTTAAAAAGTGTCCACACCAAGCCTTGCCAGCTTAATTAATAATTCAAGCTTTTTATAATTGGTTGATTAGTTCTCTTAGATCGATAATTGACATTGCTGCTAGTGGATCATTAATGTTAAAACCATTTGATGAAGCATATTCATTAATTGAAGAGATGGCTACTAACAATTTTCAATTTCCCTTTGAAAGGTTAAATCCAAAAAGAGTAGCTACTATTCATGATTTTGATTCTATATCTATTTTAGCTGCCTAAATATCTGCTATATCGAAGAAGATAGACCAATATGGAATGAATTTTTCTCAGATAGCACATGTTCTTAAGGAAAACTCAATATTCTTATGAGACTTTAAATGCAATAAAAAATCATTCTAATAATCCTTATGTCAATTATTATAATCCTAGTTGGAATTATCATCCAAATTTTTGTTGAAGTAACAATAATTCTAATGTTGTAAATCTGCAATGGGGAAACAACATTGCAATCCCACTGGGAAACTCCAATAATCAAGGGAAGCAAGCTTATTAACCTTATTACCCCACAGGTTTTAATAATTTACAAAAAAGAAAAAAGTTATCAATGGAGGAATTGATATTGCAGATGGGTAGTTAATTCAAAGTTAAGGAGCTACTATCAGAAAAATGGAAAATAAATTGGGATGTATTGCTACTACACTTAGCAATAGACCTCTAGGAACGTTGCCTAATAATGTTGATGTAAATCCTAAAGATCAGAACAAAGAGCAAATTAAAGTTATTCAACTGAGAAGTGGAAAAGAATTAGAAAACAAAGTTCAACAAGAAGTTGAAGCAGAAAAAAATAAAATGAAAAATAAAAAATCTAGTGAAGATTTTCATTTTGAGTCAGAAAATCCTATTAAGCCAATGAAAATCACTATAGAAAGACCACCACCTCCATTTTCTCAAAGATTGAAGCAGAAATATAGAGATTATTAATTTTTGAAATTTTTGGAAATTTTGAGGAAATTAAAAATAAACATTCCATTTGTGGAAGCTTTGGAACAAATGTCGATCTATGTGATGTTAATGATGGATATACTTAATAAGAAAATGAACTTTGTAGATAATGAGACTGTTGCACTCAGCGAAGAGTGTAGCACTATATTTCAGAAAAAACTTCCTGAAAAACTTAAAGATCCTAGAAGTTTTACAATTCCCTGTGCTATTGGGAAATAATTTTATGGCAAAGCTTTATGTGATTTAGGAGCCAGTATTAATCTTATGTCGATATCAATTTTTAGAAAGTTAGGCCTAGGAGATATTTCACCTGCAACTGTAACACTGTAGTTAGCTGATAGTTTGATTACCTATCCTAAAGGATTTATAGAAGATGTTTTGAAAAAAATTGATAAATTTATCTTTCCTATGGACTTTATTATATTAGATATGGAGGAAGATAAATAAATTCCTATCATTTTAGNACACTCACTTCTGAGTCACTACTTTCTCAGTACACTCACTTCTGAATCACTGCCTCCACACATATTCAACCACTTTTGAGTCAATGCTCCTCACACACTCATCCTTCTAAGTCATTTCTCCTCACACACTTTTTTAGCTCATGATATCGCTTCGGATGGTTATATGCATCCTTTTTGGGTACGGCTCTCACCGAGCTCGGTTCAGGCTCCTTGATCTCTGAACTTGTCTGACACATGAGTCGTGTTGCTCAATTTCTTTGTGAAAACATCCTGCATTGTCATGAGCATGTATCTTTCTTGAGGCACGTGCCTGCTTAATTGCTTACATGTTACACCATACTTTGTATGTGTCTGTCATTTACAAGTGTGTTTGTTTATTATTGGGGCAATGTGTAATTCTTCCTAGCAACATCCTATACTCTAGGCGGCTAATCACGATACTGCTTGCGTGTCATCCCTTGCATGCACATCTTTAAACTTTCAACATATTCATTGCTAGTATTTACCACCGTATACTTGCGATGAATTCTTGTTATCTCGTGATTGCTTCAGCTTCAAGGATGTAATCAATATGCACTGGATCACTTTGCATCCAGATGTGTATTCCTGATCATTTTGATGATGAATTTAGCTCGTTAACCGAGTGACTCTCTGTTAGTCATGATGCATAAGTTAGTATTTCCCTTGAGGACGTCTTGGTGGGCAATACTTACTATCACACTGTAACCAACATACATATGTTTTGCGAAGGTGTCAAGGGGTCTAATAGGTTTCACTAATATTTTTCTTCCTGAGATCTATTTTAAAAGTATTAAAAATTATATATTTTGTTACTTTATGCATCATAATTTCAAAATATACTTTTAAGCTACCTGCATCTCTATCTTAGACTATATGTAAGGTTAGCCTTTTAAAACTTAAGTTTTTTAAGACTTGTAACTCTTGGAATCTTTGGATGCTCAGAATGGGGTTAGAGATAATGACCCCTTTAAAACATACGTGTTTACTAAATGTGAGACATGCACATTATTATATCAGGTGCGGTCTTCTTGTAGAAATCCATGTCTGAAACACACACACACACGTGTAATAGGGAGGATCAAGTAATGATTTGAATGACTAACTCTTTTCTGCAGGTGTTGCTAAGCTCCTCCTGCTATAAATGGCTCAAATGCATTGCATGAAGGTAACTTTATCTAATAACCTTATTTTCATTTAACTTAAGTCTTATTTTACTTTTCCTATATATATTTTATAGTCCCTTGAGAGAGTCCTGTATTTGAAATATGGTACAGGCACGGGTTTCAAGACATCAGGAAGGTAGAAACATGTAATGGGGTGTTGATCTCACTTTTGATTGAAGTCTAGTCTCTTCCTTAGAAGCCTAGGATCTAACCATATGAATTTCCTGTTGACTATCCTGGAGGACTAGTGATGACACCCTCACCTTTAGAAACTCTAAACTCTTCTTTGCCCATCTTGAAGTTCCACATGTTGGTTTTAACCTCTAGCATTTAATAGCTTGATCCAATATGGGGGAGAGAAAGAGGGATCCCCATAGGATTGTTTTGCCTAAGGGTTGACCTTGGGTGATGTGGTCTTGGCCAGTTTCACACACACATACACTTGATACCCTTCACTTACACTCACAACCTTAACCCTTTACCAAATATGCTTAGTTGATCCCTTACTCTTTTTGGAAGCTCATGTGGATGGTCCCCTAAACCATTAGACCTAGGCTAAGATTTGGCTAAGAGCAACACATGAAGGATCTTGGCCTTATGGCTCATGAAGGGTAATTTCATGACAGACATCCTTTGATCCCCAAATTTACATAAAAACCCAATTTTAGCCTTTTACCTCTATTAATTTCTCAAAAAACCCTAAATTTTCTAAAATCCTCAAAATGCCCAAATTCTCAAAATTTCTTTAAAAATCATCTCAAACCATTCCAAATCACTTAAATTGACCAAAATGCCTCAAAAATTCCAAAAATCACCAAAATTACTCAAATTCTCACAATTTCTTCAAAAATCATCTCAAACCATTCCACATCACTCAAATTGACCAAAATGCCACAAAATTTTCAAAATACCCTCAAAATTGCCAAAATTACCAAAATGCCTTTCATACCCCAAAAATTCCAAAAAATCGCAAAATCTCCAAAATCACTCCAAATGTCCCCAAAATTGTTTTGAACCACTCCATTGAGTCAAATTTGACCAAATTGACCCCTTTTGACCAAAATTCCCAAATTGCCCTTAAAGCCATAAATTCCCCAATTCACCCCCAATTTCCACCAAATTGACTTCAATCTAACCTAATTTCAATTCTAAACTCAAATTCATCATGTATAATCTTGATTGAAACCAAATTTAAGCTCATATGAACCCAATTTCAAACTTAAATTCCAAACCCAACTAAAATGCCCAATTTGACCACATATCCATTTCCCCAAATTGAATCCCCTAACCTATCCAATTTCCCCAATTTTGAATTCAAAATTTCTTATAACATTCCTTTAGATCAAATTTAACTTTAATTTGGCCTTAGCTTAACCTTAAGTCTCACCCAAATCCAACCTAGGCTAAAATACTTAAATTTACACTTAAGTCCAAATCTCTCAAATTGAACCTCATAACTCCAAAATATCTAAGGACATAACTAATAAGAAAGATATCAAAAATACTTTTAGTATTTTTGATTTTATTTAAAATAAAAACAAAATAATTAAACACTATGTATAATAATAATATAAATTCCAAATCAAAGTCTTAGAGGTTTAACTAAAATTATCCTAAAGTTCTTACTGAAGCTTCCCCGACAACGACGCTAAAAACTTGATGCACCTCCAGTGTGAGTTATTTTTCAGCATATTTTATGTCAATTTAAATCACCGGTAACAGTGCCAAAAACTTGACCCATCCCAAAATTTACGCAGTAATTTTGCTTTAAAAAATATGACAAAAAACTTGACCTAATTTATATTAAGTATTTAATATGCAAAATAGAAATGTTATATAAAATATATTAAATAGTTCACACACTAGTGGTTCTACGCAAGCGCACGTAGCACTTCAAGTAATATAGGGCTTTATTTAGAAACCCTAGTATCGATCTCACAAAGAAGTGTGGTAAGAAATCCCTTATGTTAATTCTAGTCTACTACTATAAAGTCTTAGTTTTGGAAGATGGAAATTCTTAGAATAAGCTTAAATCATAATATTCAAACTATAAAAATTAAAGTAAGAAAGAAAATTTAAAATATGTTTAATGAATGCTAACAAAAATGTAACTAAAATAACTAAGTTTACTAAACTAATTTCTAAATTTCAAAGTTAAATTTACTTAGACTAAATAAAGTTTTGTGACGAAGAGTTCAAATTTAAGAAAGTATCATTCCCCTCTACAATGAGTATATGGATTATGAAAAAATTAAAATCATTTGAAAATATATAATTTTTTTTTGTCGAATAGAAGAAATCCTATTCTTTACCCTCTTCCGAGTGTATAAAGAACACTGACTAATCTAGAGTTTGGTAACTAATTTTGTGGTTAGGCTAGGAGGATACTGGCTGCCACTCCAGAGCTCCCACTATTCCTTCACATGAGGGCTAACAATCTTGCATTAGTTTGGACCAAATTGGGGATTTAATCTATCACCTTAAAATCTCTAATTCTGTATCCAACAAAGTATATATCCCNTTGTAAACTTAAAATCTCTAATTCTGCATCCAATGAAGTATATTTTCTTATTTATTTGCACTCAACCCCATGGACAACATCCTCTCCCATGGAATCAAATGTGATTCTCCCCATGTTATAGAAATCACAACCCTTTCAGAACATATATTTCTCAACACATTTTAACATTTCAATTGGCCAGATTGAAAATTAAATGAAGATCAGAGTTCAAATCATCGCAAATTATTGACATTTAAAAACATATAAAATAAAATCAATTCCTTACAAAACCATATCTCAAAATATGGAGAAGGATAAAGAAGACCACTCAGAATTTATGAGAAGGATACGATAAAACATGGATTTCATATATAAAAATAAGTTTACAAAACAAAGAAAGAAAAGAAAACAATTTATCACACGCTCCTTCCCAAGCAAATCCCTAGAAGTCCTTTTAAGCACTTTTCTCTTTACAATCACACTCAATTCTCTCCTAGAAATGTAATGAAGAAGAAATCTGTTACCTTCCCTCTCCTCTTACAACTTTAAAAGAAAATACCCTATTCTCTAAAGCCTTCCTCTTACTCTCACGCCACGCACACACACACATCACACTCATGCCCAAAAAAACTTCTCTTCAAGACCTAAACTTCCCTCGCTTTTGTAAAAGGTTGCCTCCCTCCAAAAAGAATTCAAAATTCCCTCCAAAATTCTATCCAAAAGTGTACTCTTTTAAATTCACAAGGCATGTCCATTGATTCAAGAGACATATCCCTTTATAAAAGACCTTTTGAAAGTGTCTAGATGCACTGAATCACTCCAATGGGTGTTTAGAACAAGCGTCCTTCTGAAAATTCACGGAAAATTTGTTCTGAACCGCCTCAATCCATAAAAAGTTGTCTCTGGTGCACCTTGCTCTAGCTCTTTGTCAAATGGCACATCATGCACCGATTTGGCACATCTTGAGCCACCCTGCAGCAGCTCCACTATTTTGCTCCGTTTGGCTCTATTTCACCCCATTTTAGCTCGTTTTGCTCATAACAAATATTCCTACAAATTAAGCATGAAAACAGCCTTTCTTTAAAGTGTAATTTCTTTCAAAAACATTTGAGAAATTTAAAGAATATTAAGCATAGAAAGATATATCGAAATGTACCAAGTCAGAATTTTCTTTCTTGCTCATTTTTACTCCAAATTGCTCCATTTTTGCTTCATTTTCTCTTAAAGTTCATTTCTTGTACCTTAAACCAAAAATATACAAAATACATTCTTTTAAAGTATAATATCATTAAAAATTATTAAAATAGAGCATAAAATATATATCAAAATGTAGGTAATTTTTAGGCGTATCAATGTCTCATCTCTATTGAAGAATAGTAAGATTTTTTGCTGGCTCATTTCCTTTATTCTTTAGCGTAGTGATTTTCATTTTTTTTATTTTGAGTATGATTCCATAAATTTCATATCTTTTTTGTTATTACTAAACTAAGTTTAGACACTGACCAAAGAAAAATATGTTAAGATTTTCATACCTATTTTACACTATTTTTTATGATATTACACTTTAAAGAAAGGTATTTTTGATGTTTAGTTGCAGGTATGACAAATTATGGTCATTAGAGCAAAAAGATGCAAAAAGCAGTGAATTTGGAGCGAAAAGGACCAAAATGTGAAGAACTGAACTAGGGCGCCGACGACGAGAAATTCTTGAGACTCCATATAGAAGGCCTGCCGACGACACCCTCGAGGCCGTCGATGACGAGATCGACACTTATGTCCAAAGGTGCATTGAATGTAGATGATTTTTTGAGGGATGCTTAGGCAACTCTTGGGAAAACTCTTCTACAACTTTAAAAGAAGATTTTGGTCGAAAATTGAGAAGGCTCCTGGGCGAGGGAGAGGCTCTAGAGGTTAGAGAGTCCCAGTAGTGTGTAGAGAGTTTACTTTAGGGTTAGATTGTGAGGAATTCTTCGAGGGATTGTAAGAGTGGAGAGAAAGTGAGAGATTTCTTCCTCCTTGCCTCTTCAAAGAGGAATTCTGTGTGCTGTAAATAAAGGAAGAGATTCAGAGGAACTTCGAGGAGTTTGCTTGGGGAGAACTTTGAGATAAGTGTTATTTACTTGTTGTAGTTTGTATGACTTTGCTTTTATATATGAATTTCAAGTTTTATTGTGTCTTTCCCATGAGTTTTGAGTAGTTTTCTGTCTTTGTCCTTGTCTTGAGATTTGTGAAATGATGATTTGAATTGGTTGAGCCTTAAAAATGTTAAAGAAGTTGTGATGATCTTTTCACTTCGATCTTAATTTACTTTCAATCTAGCCAATTAATTTGTTAAAATATGTTGAGTTTTACAACTAAAGTGAAAATTACATCCAAGATTCAGGGAGGCCAAAGCCCTTGAAAGTTGGGTGCAAATAAATATAGAAATAAAATTATCGGGCGTAGAATTGGAGATTTTAGAGTGACAGACTATAATCCTTAATTCGGTCCTATCGTTTGGGTGATGAAGTGTAGATGTTAGCCCTCAGGTGAGGGGAACGTGGGAGCTCCAAAGTGAGATCCGGTATACTCCCAGCTTAGCCGCAGATTCAGTAAACAAGCGTAGGATTAGTGAATGTTCTTTATGCCTGGACCAAAGGGTTAAGAAAATGTATGCTCCTATTTGACACAATACAATTTAAACTGATTAACTTTATCCATTCACTATAATTTCTTGACAAGGAGAATGATGCTTTCTTATATATTGAATATCACGTCGAACCTTCATTAGTATAATTAATTATTTAATAATTATTAAAATTACATATTTATTTCAATTAAACCCTCATTAGCATAATTAGTTATTTATGAGTTATTAAGAAAATTACATATTTATTTCAATTGTCTATTATTAACCCTAACTTTCTATCATTAGTTATTTATTAGTTATTCAAATTATTTACTTATTTCAATTGCCTATAAAACCTTCATTAGCATAATTAGTTATTTAATAGTTATTAAAATTATATATTTATTTCAATTGCCTACCCTCATTAGTGTAATTAGTTATTTAAGAGTTATTAAAATTACATATTTATTTCAATTGTCTATTAGTGACAGAGAGTTATTTAAGAGTTATTAAAATTACATATTTATTTCAATTGCCTATTAGTGACAGATAAGCCAAAATTGAACTTCTATTATTGTGATTAAGTCTTGATTTTATAAAATCTTAGTTCGTAGTTCTAATATTACTCCCTGTGGGATTGATATCTAGGACTCCAGTAGAGCCCTATATTTCTTGAGCGATGCGTATACTTGCATTGATAAGTGTGACTTTACCATTATTGCATATTTAATATATACATCTTTATCGAATTTATAATCGTTATCAAATTTTTAGTGTCATTGCTGAGGAATTAGATCTTCAAGCAGCAGTATTAAATACTTGTATTTTTAAGCATATATAAAGTCACTGTCAAGTTTTTGGCACTGTTGCCGGGGAGTAAAGAAGAATCATAATTTGAGTAACAGACAAATTAGGACTATTAGGAAATTTTTACTTGAGTTGCAACTTATTTTCATATTTAGTCAACTATTTTTCTGTGTACCGATTTCAATTGTATGCGTAAATTTGGACTTGAAAATCTTATACCCTACGATTCAGAATTAGAACGCACTGTTAAAAAAATTAGAATACTGAGAAGAGAACCTAGAAATTCTGACACAATAGAAAATAACGTAAACAATCAAGGAATAGAAAATCAACTCCAACCTAGACCTCTAAGAAATTATGCAAATCCTACAGCAGATGAAATTCACTTATCAATAAAAAATCTTGATGTAGCTGCTAATTCATTTAAGCTTAAACCTGCTATTATCCAAATAGTACTAAACAATCAATTCGGAGGTACACCAAATGAAAATTCTAATTTACACGTCGCTAGTTTTTTAGAACTGTGTGCTACCTGTAAATGTGACAGAGTTTCAAATGATATTGTTAGACTTAAACTTTTTCCTTTTTCATTTAGGGATAAGGCTAAGATGTGGTTAAATTCGTTAGCACCTGGATCTATTAAAACTTAGGGAGAACTTTCACAGAAATTTCTATCTAAATATTTCCCTCCATCCAAAACTGCTAAACTTAAAATGACATAACATAGTTCTGTCAGATTGATGGAGAGTCAATATATGAAGCTTGGGAGAGATTTAAAGATATAACATCATTTTGTCAGATTGATGGAGAGTCAATATATGAAGCTTGAAAGAGATTTAAAGATCTTCTTAGATAGAAATTTCTATCCAAATATTTCCCTCCATCTAAAACTACTAAACTTAGAAATGACATAACATTTGGGGAGAACTTTCACTGAAATTTCTATCCAAATATTTTCCTCCATCCAAAACTGCTAAACTTAGAAATGACAATTTTGTCAGATAAGTCGATATATGAAGCTTGGGAGAGATTTAAAGAACTTCTTAGGAAGTGCCCTCGTCATTCGTTACCAGATTGGTTGATAATTCAAATTTTTTATAATGGATTAGTAGGATCACTTAGATCAATTATAGATGTTGCGGCTGGTGGTTCTTTAATGTCAAAACCTATTGATGAGGCTTATTCGTTAATAGAAGAGATGGCTACCAACAATTTTTAATGGCTCTCTGAAAGGATAAATCCTAAAAGAGTAGTTAGTATCCATGATTCTGATGCAATAACTATGTTAGCTTCACAAATTGCTGCAATATCAAAAAAATTAGATCATTATGGAATGAATTATTCTCCAACACCCACTATGATGGAAGAGAATTCATCTGGGCCATTTGTGGATGTTCAACCTTCGCATGAGACTTTAAATGCTATTAATAAACTCAACAACCCTTATTCAAACTATTATAACCCAGGTTAGAAGCATCATCCAAATTTTAATTAGAATAACAATTCTACTACAAATCAACAATGGGCGAACAACCCAGTGAACCCATTAAAAAATTCATCCAACCAAGGAAATGTTAATTATAGACATTCTTATCCTCCAGGATTTAACAATAATACAAAATTAAGGAAAAAAAGTTATTTATGGAAGAGATGATATTAAACATGGGTCAACAACTGCAAAATCAAGGAAATCAATTACCAATTCAAAGATATCAATTATAAAGTCAAGGAACTACTATTAAAAATATTGAGAATCAATTAGGGCATATTGCTACTGCGCTTAGTAACTGAACATTAGGAACTTTTCCTAGTACTATGGAACCAAATCCTAAAGATCAAGGAAAAGAATAAATAAAAGAGATACAATTACGAAGTGAAAAAGAATTAGAAATAAGAATGCAGAAAGAAACAGAAACTGAAAAAGAGAAAGTGGATACGGAAAAAGAAAATGATAATGAATATCCAGATTTAGAATATCCACTTACACCAATGAAAATTACTGTGGAGAAACCTCCACTGTTTCCTCNTTATAAGAGTTAGTGATCAAGAGGTTACATTTAATATTGCTAAATTAATGAGATTCCCTGCAAAAGAGCAAGAGATTAAATGCTTCAGAATGGATATTAATGAATATTTTAAGCCATGAATATTTCAATAAACCTTTTGAAATAAAATTTAAAAGGGAATATATGTAATATCAAGATGAGGATAGAATTCAAGATGAATCTATGGAAGTAAGTAAAGAGGATATGGATTATGTTCAAGAAAGAATTGAAATGTTAGATCCTACACAAAGTAACAATAATTTGATTTCACATATTGAGAAACCCACTGAACTAGAACTGAAAATGCTTCCTGCACCTTTGAAGTATGCATTTTTAGGAGATTTATCTACATTACTTGTTATAGTATCCTCATAATTAACTGATATGCAAGAACAACAGTTGTTGGAAATTTTGAAAAGATATAAGAAAGCCTTTGATGGACATTGGCTGGTATTAAAGGAATCAGTCCTTCAATTTGTATGCATAGAATCTTATTAAAAGATTAACATGAACCAAGAGTTGATCCTCAATGGAGATTAAATCCTATGATTAAAGAAGTAGTATAGAAAGAAATTTTAAAATGGTTGGATGCTGGAATATTCTATCCTATTTCAGACAGTGCTTTGGTTAGTCCAATTCATTATGTCCCAAAGAGAGGAGATGTGAATATAGTGACAAATGAGCATAATGAATTACTATCAATAAGACAAGTCATTGGTTAGCAAATCGACATAGATTTTAGAAAATTAAAATTTGACACCAGAAAGGATCATTTTCCTCTGCCCTTTATGGACCAAATGTTAAATAGATTAGTTGGGTATAAATATTTTTGTTTTCTAGATGGATAAATCGGTTATCATCAAATACCTATTGTTTCAAAGAATCAAGAGAAAACAACATTTACTAGTCCTTGTGGAACTTTTATTTTTTGGTGAATGTCTTTTGGATTATGTAATGCAACTGCAACATTTCAAAGATGTATGATGTCAATTTTTAGTGATTTGATTGAAAAAGGGGTTGAAGACTTTATGGATGATTTTTCTGTATTTGGAACTTCAATCAAAATATGTCTAAATCATTTAGAGAAAGTTTTGGAACGTTGTGAAAAGACTATTCTCATATTGAATTGGCAAAAAAGTCAATTTATAGTTGCAAGAGGAATTGTGCTTGGACATAAAATTTTAAGAAATGGCATGAAAGTAGATCCTGCAAATATATAGGTTATATCAAACCTACCTCCACCTACCATAGTAAGAGGAGTTAGGAGCTCTTTAGGACAAGCTGGATTTTACAGGAAATATATTAAGGATTTTTCAAAAATTACTAAATCTTTATGCCAACTTCTGGAAAAAGATAATTTGACTTTAATCAAGATTGCCATAAAGCCTTTGAAACTTTAAAGGAAAAATTGATCACTGCTCCTATAATTGTTTCACTTGATTGGGAGAAACATTTTGAATTAATGTGTGATGCTAGTGCTTATGCAATTAGAGCTGTTTTAGAGTAGAGATATGATAAGATTTTTAAAGTTTTATAATATGCTAGTAAAACTCTTAATGATGTTCAAATTAATTACACCACCACTATAAGAGAATTATTAATTATTGTGTATGCTTTTGATAAGCTTAGATCATATCTGATTGGAGCTAAATGTGTTGTGCATACTAACCATTTGACTAATAAATATTTGATGCAAAAGAAGGATGTTAAACCAAGACTAATTTGATGGGTACTTCTGATGCAAGAGTTTGATTTTGTAATAGTCGATAGGAAAGGGATTGATAATCAAATTGTTGATCATCTATCGAGGCTAAAACAAGAAGAAATGCTGGATATAGAAAAAGAGATTAATGAAAATTTTCCTAACAAACGACTATATGCTATAAAAGGATGGGAAATACCTTAGTATTTTGATATTGTAAATTATATTGTTAGTGATATTTTACCATATGGATTAACAAAATAGCAACAAAAGAAATTCATTCATGATGCAAAAACTTACTTTTGGGGTGATCCTTATTTATATAAGCAATGTAAAAATTTAATGATGAGACGATGTGTGCCTTATAAAGAAATTCAAGAGATTATTCAAAAATACCATGATTTTGAATTTGGAAGACATTTTGGGAATGATAAAACTGTTCATAAAATTTTACAATTTAGATTTTATTGGTCTAATCTATTTAGAGATGTTAATATATATATATCAAAACNACTACTAAACCTCTATGCCAACTTTTAGAAAATGACAAGAAATTTGAATTCACTGAAAGCTGTTTAAATGCCTTTGAGTTATTAAAGAAAAAATTAATCACAGCCCCTATTATATTTATTGAAAGCTGTTTAAATGCCTTTGAGTTATTAAAGGAAAAATTAATCACAACCCCTATTATAGTGCCTAACTGGGAGAAACCATTTGAACTGATGTGTGATGCTAGTGATTATGCTATTGGAGCTGACTAACTGGGAAAAACCATTTGAACTGATATATGATGATAGTGATTATGCTATTGGAGCTGTCTTGGACAAATGTATGAAAGGATTTGATGCTCAAATTAACTATACTATTACTGAAAAAGAGTTACTGTCCATTGTGTATGCTTTAGACAAATTTAGATCTTATTTAATTGGAACTAAATGTGTTATGCACACTGATCACTTTGCTATTAAATATCTATTGCAAAAGAAGGATGCCAAACCAAGGTTAATTAGATGGATACTTTTGATGCAAGAATTTGATTTGATGCGAAAGAAGGATGCTAAACCAAGGTTGATTAGATGGATACTATTGATGCAAGAATTTGATCTTGCAAACCAAGGTTAATTAGATGGATACTTTTGATGCAAGAATTTGATCTTGTGGTTATTGATTCAAACTAAGGTTGATTAGATGGATACTTTTGATGCAAGAATTTGATCTTGTGGTTATTGATATGAGAACTGATAATCAAATTGCTGATTATTTGTCAAGATTAGAAAATCATGAATTATCTGATACTGACAATGAAATTATAAACAATTTCCCTGATGAACAATTTTATAATATTAATGAGAGAAAAATACCATGATATGCTGATATTGTTAATTATATTGTAAGTGATATTTTGCCACCTATGCTGAGATTGCAACAACAAAGAAAATTCATTCATGATGTAAAAGCATATTTTTGTGATGAGCCTTATTTATATAAACAATGTAAGGATATCATATTTTTGTGATGAGCCTTATTTATATAAACAATGTAAGGATCTTATTATGAGGAGATGTGTACCTTATGAAGAAACTGAGCTAATCATTCAGAAATGTCTTGATTCTAAATTTGGAGGACATTTTGGGATTGATAAAACTGTTTATAAAATTTTATAAGTTAGATTCTATTAGACTACTTTCTTTAGAGATGTTTACATATACATAAAAACTTGTGATCGATGCCAACGAGTAGGCAATATATCTAGAAGAAATGAAATGCCTCTGAATTTCATATTAGAAGTTTAGATCTTTGATGTTTGGGGATTAGATTTCATGGGACCATTTATTTCTTCATTTGTGAACTTATATATATTAATTGCAGTAGACTACGTTTCAAAGTGGATTGAAGCACAATCTTTACCTCGTTGTGAAGCTAAAAGTTTTTCGAGATTTTTAATGAAAATTATTTTCACTAGATATGGAATGTCGAGAATGATTATCACTAACGTAGGATCCCATTTTAGTAATAAATAGATGAAAAGATTGGCAGAAAAGTTTAATATTATTCATAGAATCTCTACTGCTTATCACCCTCAAACCAGTGGGTTAGCCGAAGTTTCTAATAGAGAGATTAGACAAATACTTGAAAAGACTGTAAACCCTAGTAGAGTAGATTGGTCCACTAGACTGGATACCGAATTGAGAAGACTGTAAACCCTAGTAGAGTAGATTGGTCTACTAGACTGGATACTGCATTATGGACTTACAAGATTGCTTGTAAAACTCCTATTGGAATGACTTCTTACAGACTGATTTTTGGATGGACTTGTCACTTACCAGTAGAATTAGAGCATAAAGCATATTGGGTGCTTAAAGAATTCAATTACAATTTGAAATATACTGGTAAGAAGAGATTGTTACAATTAAATGAATTGGAAGAATTAAGAAATGAATCTTATGATTTGGTAAGAAGAGATTGTTACAAATAAATGAATTGGAAGAATTAAGAAATGAGTCTTATGATAACGACATGAAAAAATTAAAGTTATGGCATGATCGGAAGATTAACCAGAAGAACTTTGAACCAAGACAAGAAGTGAAATTAAAGTTATGACATGATCGAAAGATTAACCAGAAGAACTTTGAACCAGGACAAGAAGTATCGTATGAATTGGAAGAATTAAGAAATGAATCTTATGATACGACAGAATTTATAAGGAAAAAATTAAAGTTATGGCATGATCGGAAGATTAACCAGAAGAACTTTGAATTAAATGAATTGGAAGAATTAAGAAATGAGTCTTATTATAACAACTTAAGAAGAGATTGTTACAATTAAATGAATTGGAAGAATTAAGAAATGAATCTTATGATAATGTAGAATTTATAAGGAAAAATTAAAGTTATGGCATGATCGGAAGATTAACCAGAAGAAATTTAAACCAGGACAAGATGAAAAAATTAAAGTTATGGCATGATCGGAAGATTAACCAGAAGAACTTTGAACCAAGACAAGAAGTGAAATTAAAGTTATGACATGATCGAAAGATTAACCAGAAGAACTTTGAACCAGGACAAGAAGTGCTAAAGTTATGGCATGATCGGAAGATTAACCAAAAGAACTTTGAACCAGGAAAAGAAGTTTTGCTTTACAATACAAGGCTAAAGTTATTCCCTGAGAAATTAAAGTCTCGTTGGTTAGGACCCTTTACTGTGTCTCAAGTTTATACTTACGGAGCTGTTGAAATTGAAGATCAAAAGACTAGAAATAGATTTAAATAGACAAATATTAAAACCTTCTTTTGAGGATAAAAGACCAAATTTTAAAGAGGTTTTAATGATCATTCAACCTGAATAATACTTGAATAGGTCAGGCTGACGACGTTAAACCAAGTGCTTTATGGGAGACAACCCATAATTATCTTTATTTTTATTGCAATTATAGTAGTTTTATTTGAAATTATCGTTAGTTTGTGGTAGTNTGGGATGACGGTTTCTACAGTTTGAATGGGCAATTTTAAGAGGGAGTTACTCCTTTTAAACTTTAAAATTCGATTCCTAAGTTCATATTTCCCCAAAAATGAAGTAAAACTCCACTAAATTCATCCTTATGGCGTCCAATTCCCCTGAAAACCATAGAGTGCGAGTGTTCAACAGGAGAAAGTTCATTAATATGGAAGCTCAGCGAATCTTCAACAAGGTACTGGAAAGAAAAGATTAATCAAGGAATGAGGATTCATAAATCGAGGATTGAATAATCCCTCAACGACAATTGAAGAGATGATTGTGCGACGAAGATGAGAAGTGATGTGCTACACTACAACCGCCGTAGTTGTTCTTGTGGTGAAAGAATTTTATGCTAATTTGCATGGAATCAACCAGGAAGTCATTTATGTGTGAGGTAGATAGATAACTTTTACTCCTGCACTGATCAATGAGTTATATATGATCGAGAACGTTCCTGTCTGCCATTATTCCAACTTAGTCCGGACAAGAAACCTGATGAATGAAATTTACCAATATTTAACGGACCAAACTAAAGACTAGAAAATGAGAGAAAAAGGGTATGTAGTTTTTCTGCGACACTTCTAACCCCCGTTTCTAAACATTAGCACTTCTTCATTTCTGCAAAACTGTTACCAACGATTAGAATCGGTCAAGTTTCTAAGGAAAGTGCTATTTTGAATTACTGCATCCAAATGGGATTGCCGATCGATATTGGATCAATAATTGTGAAGTCTTTTTTGGGCCTGATCGTTCATAGATCAACTTATGAGCTTGAACATCCTTCCACAATTTTCTTACTTTGCAGTCAGTTTCAAGTATCTTATGAAAATTAGGAAAAGGTACTACTACGTTGGATGCCCTTGGACTCAACTGAGAGATTCCCAGCCAATGAAGATGAAAATGATATGACTATTATGGTAGATTAATCATCTCAGAATTCGCTGCCTATTCAACCTTTAGTTCCGGATAAGACACTAGTGGTCCTGAGCAAAATCAAGACATTGGAGAAGGAGGTACAAAATGTTATGAATGAAATTAACAATATCTCTGATTTCTTCGATCATCTAGACTAGTGGATAAAAGAACATTTTGATCACTCTGGACATATCAAAGATAGTTTGATACGGCTGATGAGAAAGATGAAATTGATAAAAGAGGATTCTACTGAAGAATTTCCATCCCGACCCTTCTATAACCTCTTCGTTCATGTGCAATCAATGGGTGATCTCAGAGGAGAATCTACACTGAATCTGAAGAATAGTAGATTTACATTGTTACCTGTATGTCTATGTGTGTAACTTTATTTGAGCTTTATGTTTGCTTTGCTTTAGAATTTTGCTTTTAGATATCTATATAGTTGAGACTGAGCATAGGATGTTTGTTTTCAGCGTTTTGAGTGTTGTGGTCTGGATTGCAAAGCTGAATTGGTGTATTAAGGTTGAGAAAATACCAAACTTAGGTGTGTTTTGTAATGTGTATTATAACCATTGGAATTTATATATAATTGTGATGTTTTGTGTTGTGAATGTTTATTTGTGATAAGTACATCATTTAATCANAGTTACTCCCTATAAACTTCCAAATTTGGTTCCTAGGTTCGCATTTCCCCAAAAACCAATTGAAATTCCACTAAATTCATCCATATGGCGTCCAATTCCCCTAAAAAACTTAGATTGCGAGTGTTTAACCAGAGAAAGTTCATTAGTTCCAAGGCACAGTGAATCTTCAACAAAGTGCTGACAAAGAAGAGATTAATCAAGGAAAGAGGATTCGTGAATTGAGTATTGAATAACCCTTTGACGACAATTGAAGAGATGATTTTGCGACAAAGATGGGAACTGTTGTGCTACACTACAGCCGCTGTAGTTGTTCGTGTGGTGAAGGAGTTTTGTGTTAATTTGCATGGAATTAACCAAGGAGTTGTCTATGTGCAAGGTAGATGGATAATTATTACTCCTGCATAGATTAATGAGTTATATATGATTGAAAATGTTCTTGTCTGCCATTATTCCAACTTTATTCCGACAAGAAACCTGATGAATGAGATCTACCAATATTTAACGGATGAAACTGAAGACTGTGAAATGAGAGAAAACGTGTATGTTATTTTTTCTTCGACACTTCTAAACTCGATTTCTAAACACTAGCACTTTTTCATTTCTGCAAAACTATTTCCGATGATGATGATCAGTAAAGTTACTAATGAAAGTGGCATTCTGAATTACTGCATCTAAATGGGACCGCCGATCGATATTGGATCAATATTTATGAGGTCTATTTTTGGCCTGATCGTTCATGGATCAACTTATGGGCTTGGACATCCTTCAACAATTTTCTTACTTTGTAGCCAATTCCAAGTATCTTATGAGAATTGGTAGAAAGTACTTCTACCTTGGAAGCCTTTGGACCCAACTGATAAGTTCCCAGCTAATGAAGATGAAAACGATATGACTATTATGGTGGATCAATCGTCTAAGAATTCACTTCCTATTCAACCTTTAGTTCCAGAAAAGAAACTAGTGATCCTGCGCAGAATCAAGAAATTGGAGAATAAGGTACAAAATGTTCTGAATGCAATTAACAATATCTCTGATTTTTTCAATCATCTAGACTGGAGGATAAAAGAGCATTTTGATCAGTCTGGACATATCAAAGAAAGTTTGATATGATTGATATGAAAGATGGGATTGATAGAAGAGGAATCTACTGAAAAATTTTCATACCGACCCTTCTATAACCTTTTCGTTCATGTTCAATAAATGGGTGATCTCAGAGGAGAAACAAGCACTGAATCGGAAGAGTAGTAGATTTACCTTACTACCTGTATGTCTATGTGTGTAATTTTGTTTCAACTTTGTGTTGGCTTTGCTTTTGAATTTTGCTTTTAGATGTTAATATAGTTGAGATTGAGCATAGGATGTTTATTTTCAGCGTTTTAAGTGTTATGGCTTGGATTGCGACGCTGAATTGATGTATTAAGGTTGAGAAAATACCAAACTTAGGTTTGTCATGTAACGTGTATCTTAACCCTTAGAATTTATATATAATTGGGATGTTTTATGTTGTGAATGCTTATTTGTGTTAGTACATCATTTAATCACTTAAAATTTGTGTCTATAATGATTGAACAGATGTCATTGAGGCTTGAAATTGATCGAAATCACAAAAATCTAGAAATTGAACCAATTCAATAGAGCTCGCCGAGGGCGCCCTCGACGCCGCCGACGGAGGAATTTTCCCGTATTAATCCAATAGACCCTGTCGACGGCACCGAAGACGAGATCCTAAAAAAACAACTTTAACTGCAATTTTGACCAGTCAACCGCCACTATGCATCATCCCCTTCCTCTAAAAAGCAAAATTTTCGACTTAGGGCTTGAGAGATATTGGATTTGGGGGTGATTTCAAAGCATTTAGACACCGGATTTGATCATCTCTTGGTAAGAGCTTCACTCCAAACTAAAAATATTTGATTTTCACTATGGATTTCTTCCACATTGAGGAGATCCAAAAATTTTGAGAATGTGAAGAAAATATTGGGCAGAAATGATTTCTTCCACATTTAGGAGATCCCAAAAATTTGAGAATGTGAAGAAAATATTGGGAAGAAATTGATGGAACTTAGTTTTTTTCCACATTAAGAAGATCCAAAAACTTTTTTAGAATTTGAAGAAAATATTGGGAAGAAATTCATGGAATTTAGTTTTGAATTCTTAGAATCACTCTTGGAAGCCATTATTTGCAAATTTGAAGTATATTTTGGAATTTTTATATAATTTTGATTAGATTGAAATGAATCCACGAAAAAAGAGGAGACTTGAGTTTGATGAGTCTCGCTTCATCAATGCAAAGACTCAATCGAGATTTGCTTCAGTGTTTGAGGAAAGAAATGTATACAAGATCAAGTTTTTTAGAGTCCGGGAGGAGAAATTGGACGAGTTATAACTGAGTGGAGGTGGGAAAACTTCTGTTACACCACCAATAAGGCTGCTGCTAATATTGTAAAAGAATTTTATGTCAACGTGTTTTATTCTGAGGGCGGAATCGTTCAAGTGCGGGGATTTTCTGTTGAATTTAATGCCGCCCGCATTAACTACTTTTATGAAGTCCTATACTCTTATAGCTGTCATTATGAAATCTTAAGTACAATGGAAGACCCACTAAATGATGTTATCAACTTTCTCACTGACGGGAAAGGAACATGGAAGATAAAGCAACGAGAACGGGTAAATTTTGCTGCTTCCATGTTGAATGCCACATCTAAAGCGTGACAGTATTTTATTTCCTCTACTCTGTTATCAACCTATCACCATAGTGATGTAACAAGAGATAGAGCTATTATGAATTTCTATATTCAGAATAATAGAAATATAAATGTGGGGAGAATCATTTTTAAGAATATATTAACCACGACAAGGAGTAAAACAAGTGGAGATCTAGTACATCCTTGCCTTATTTATGCACTTTGCCAACTTTCTGGAGTGGAAGCTAGAGGAGATGAAGAATTGGTTTACCTTATGAAGCCCATTAGTAAATCTAATTTAACGACATATGAATCCCATGAAAAAAGGAGAACTGGGAGTAGAAGTCAAGAACCTTCTACTAGTAGAGATATCCCCTCTACTAGTTATGAACTTCCACCTTCTAGTTCCCCTACCCTTCATGACTTAATGAATGAGTTGACCTTGCAGCGGAAGATTCTAGAGTTAATAAATGAAAGGATTGGAGGTTTAGAACGTAAACATGATTATGATAGTGAGTACCTACAGAGGCATTCGGACTTTCAGATAGCTTACTACGAAGCTCAGGCCCGACACTACAGATGTGAGCCTGATGTTACTTTTCTTGAATGCCCGTGATATACTCAGTATCAACCCAATCTACCTGCTGACCAAGGAGACAAAGACATAGTTTGGGATTTTGACATTTGATTGTAATTGATGTACTTTTACTTTTATTATTGTAATTTTTGTAATAGAGATAGATGTTTGTGTGTTTGTACTTTCATTTTTATTTTTATGTTGTAATTGGATAATTTTTAATTATTATTATAACTGTTGGTGTGGTAATTGAAATTTGTTAAATTGTAATGTGATGTGATTTTTATTTTGTATTTTAATTGTAATTGTTTTTGGTTAGTATTGTGGACGTGTTAGCAAAATATTGTGTTTGTATAAGGTTTAGTTTTGTACTTATTTCAAATTTTCATTACCCAACAAATTCTTTAATTATTTATATGTATAGAGAGTTCCTAATATTACAGACCAGGTGAAGTAGAAATTTTGAGAAGGACTGCAAAAATTTCAGAATGATTAAAATGCTTAAAGTACTGAGGTATGATTTATAGTTAGAATTTTTCTTTCCACCTATATCATTTCATATTGAAAAATTTAAGTTTGGGGTAGGGAAGAAAAAGATTAAATATTAGGTGTTCTCAATTCAAATATTTTCAAAAATTATTAATATGATTTTATGTAGTGAATTTAATTATGATAACTATATTTTGTAGATATTTAAATATTATGGTAGATTTAAAGGAATATTTTTGTAATGAAAATTAATTTTGTAGATTAAGATATTTAGTATAAGAGAATAAGACTATAGTTAACTATTTACATTAAAGGAAACTATATTTTGAAGTATTAAGAATATTAGAAATTCATTTGAGAAGAAAAGATTGGGGCTCAATGATGTAAAAGCTATGAAATATTTATAAGGTAAAGGAATGCTTTGAGTTTCAAATTTAGGAAAAGAAATGTGATGATCAAAATCATTAAAGGCTATCCATATATAGTAATCCTCACTTGAAAAATGAAAAAGAAAGGATTGACAACAATCCCTGAAAAGAAAAGAAAAATATATTTGATTGAAAGCAATCCAAATGAAAAAGAGAAAAGAAAAGAAAGAAAAAAATATGAAAGTGAGGAGAAGCTCGAGTAGATGCCTAATCAAAAATTGGCTTCACTGGACCTACCTAAATGGAAAACCTAAATACATTCCTGAACTTATATTTATGACTTAGATCTTTTATTAGTAGTGTTCTCATGAATTTCCTATCATTTGAATATTCTAAGTGACTTAATATTACAACATATAGTCATTCTTGAAATGAATAGAAGATTAGAACTCTTAAACTTGATGACTAGATAATCTTATAGCTACAAAGTTAATGTAATTACCTGAATTTTCTTTGAAAATCTCACTATGGTATTTATTTAAATCAAACTTATAGTATTTCTGAATTAAAACTTTACTGCAATAGATCATAACATGATACTAAAATTACTCGAGGCCAAGTAATAGTTAAGTTTCGGCGATTTTGACCAAAGGAAAATAAGTTGAGATTTTCATACCTATTTTACATTATTTTTTTATGATATTTCACTTTAAATAAATGTATTTTTTATGTTTTCTTGCATGTATGATGAATTATGGTCATTGGAGCAAAAAGATGCAAAAATGAGCGAATTTAGAGCGAAAGGACGAAAATGTGAAGAATTTAACTAGGGTGCCAACGATGAGCCCAACAATGTCGACGATGAGAAATTCCTGAGACTCAAGATCAATTAATTTAGAAGGCCCGCCGACGACACCCTCGAGGCCGCCGACAGCGAGATCGGTGGTTATGTTCAAATGTGCATTGAATGTGGATGATTTTTGGAGTGATGCTTAGGAAACTCTTGGGAACACTCTTCTACAACTTTAAAAGAAGATTTTGGTCAAAAATTGAGAAGGCTCCTAGGCGAGGGAGAGGCTCTAGAGGTTATAGAGCCCCAGTAGTGTGTAGAGAGTTTACTTTAGGGTTAGATTCTGAGGAATTCTTCGAGAGATTGTAAGAGTGGAGGGAAAGTGAGAGATTTCTTCCTCCTTGTTCGTTTTGAAGAGGAATTCTATGTGCTGTAAAGAAAGGAAGAGATTCAGAGGAACTTTGAGGAGTTTGCTTGGGGAGAAATTATAGATAAGTATTATTTAGTTGCTGTAGTTTGTATGACTTTACTTTTATATATGAATTCTGAGTTTTGTTGTGTCTTTCCTATGAGTTCTGAGTAGTTTTCTCTGTCTTTCTCCTTGTTTTGAGATTTGTGAAATGGTAATTTGAATTGGTTGAGCCTAGAAAATGTTGAAGAAGTTGTGAAGAACTTTTCACTTCGATCTTAATTTACTTTCAATTTGACCAATTGATTTGTTAAAATATGTTGAGTTTTACAACTAAAGTGAAGATTACATCCAAGATTCAGGGAGGTCAAAGCCCTTGGAAGTTGGGTGCAAATAAATAGGGAAATAAAATTATCGGGCGTAGAATTGGAGATTTTCGGTGACAGACTAAAATCACCAATTCTGTCCTATCGTTTGGGAGTTGAAGTGTAGATGTTAGCCCTCAGGCGAGGGAAACGTGGGAGCTCCGAAGTGAGAGCCGGTATCCTCCCAGCCTATCAACAGATTCAATAAACAACCGTAGGATTAGTCAATGTTCTTTACGCCTGGACCAAAGGGTAAATATTAGGTATGCTCCTATTTGGCACAATACAATTTGAACTGATTCACTTTATCCATTCACTATAAAGAATAGTTATGCTCCTATTTGGCACAATATAAATTGAACTAATTCATTTTATCCATTCACTATAATTTCTGTGCTCCTATTTGGCACAATACAATTTGAACTGATTCACTTTATCCATTCACTATAATTTCTTGGGAGAAAGATGCTTTCTTATATTGAATATCACATTTAAACTCTCATTAGTATCATTCGTTATTTAATAGGAGAAGGATGTTTTCTTATATATTGAATATCACATTAAAATCTTTATTAGTACAATTAGTTACTTTCTTATATATCGAATATCACAATTACACCCTATTTTCTATCATTAGTTACTTATTAGTTATTAAAATTATCTATGAAGGATGCTTTCTTATATATTGAATATCACAATTAAACCCTACTTTATATCATTAGATATTTAGCACAATATAATTTGAACTAATTCATTTTATCCATTCACTATAATTTGGTAAAGAATAGGTATGCTCCTATTTGACACAATCTAAATTGAACTAATTCACTTTATCCATATATTTTCTTATATATTGAATATCACATTAGAAACTTTCTTAGTATAATTAGTTATTTAAGAGTTATTAAAATTACATATTTATTTCAATTTTCTATTAGTATAGATAAGCAATTTGAATTATATTGTTGTGATTAAGTATTGCTTTTCTAAAATCTTAGTTTGTAGTCATAAGCAAATTGAATTCCATTGTTGCGATTAAGTATTGCTTTTTCTAAAATCTTAGTTTGTAGTTCTAACAATTTGAATTATAATTGTGATTAAGTCTTGATTTTCTAATATCTTAGTTTGTAGTTCTAATATTACTCCCTGTGGGATCGATATCTTAGACTCCATTAGAGCCCTATATTACTTGAGCGATACGTATACTTGCATTGACAAGTGTGACTTTACCATTATTGGATATTTAATATATACATCTTTATCAAATTTATAACCGTTATCAAGTTTTAAGTGCCATTACTGAGGAATTAAATCTTCAAGAAGCAGTTTTAAATACTTGTATTTTTAAGCATATATAAAGTCGCTATCAGACACTTTGTAAATTGGTCATTCATCATTCAGAACATTTCTTATTCTTTTTTCTTGTGGGTTAACCGCATTATTACTTAACCTGTATACTAGCGTGATTGATCGACTTACTTTGTAGTAATTTTTTGATCATCATGTGACCACTCTTGTAAGGACATTATCATCACCTAAACTTTGTTACTCAACCATCACCATCACCATCACCATCAGCCCACCATCCCAAGGTTACCTCTTCCATGTCAAGCCACTGTTACATGGCCCCAATCACCATGTTAGGTCACTAACATCGGGCCACCACTATCGTGCAAGACCACCATAGTTGGACCACTCTCTCCAAGATGGATCTCCATCATTGTGAAGTTGCCATCATCATCAGACTACCATCACTGGACTATCAACTCCCGGTTAATGATGTTGTGTTAACTACCATCGTTAGGCTGCTGCTAGCACTAAACCACTAACATCTTACCAACCCTGAGCCACCACTACAAATGCAAGAGAATTATCATTGGATTTTTGTCACTAATACCAAATTGCCATTACTAAAACACTACCATCATTAATGGATCATCATCTCTCAGTTGTTGCTATGTCGAATCAGTGATGCCTGACAACCACTGGTGTTGTGGTTCCTAGTTGCTGACATCAGATTTTCATCTTCTGACAACCATTTTACCATCATAATTAGATTATCAAATGGTCTCCACTATGCAAAATTATTGATTCTTGACACGATTGTTATAGTGGTACTTCATCACTATCGTTGGATCATAATCTCTCGGCACCACTATGCTAAATCACCTACACTTATTATTATTGAATTACACTATCAACTTGACTAGATCATCATCTCTCAACCATCACCCTACCATCATTGTTGGATAGTCATCTTCTAACGGCCAAAATGCCAAATCACCCTTTTGGTATACTATCACTATTACAAGGTCTTTATCCCCTAGCCATTGCAATTTCAAATCACCGACATCTGATAACCGCCATTATTATGTTACATCATCGTAACCTTTGGATCATCATATATAGATCACCGTCGTTATTGAGTTGGGATATCTTCATCAGACCATCATCATCACAATACCACCACCGCTTGACTGATATCCCTACTACTATGACTAGATCATCGTTGCTTAAACATTAACACCATCATGGTGCACTGCCATTATCAAATTAACATTGATTAGCTATCTGATCTGATTTTTTGTTGCGATAGATTGTGTAAAATTTAAGTAAATATAATAAATTAATATTTAGATTTTACGCAAGTATACGTATCGTTATTAATTAATAATGAACTTTCTATTTAAGCCCCAAATATCGATCCCACGGGGAAGGTTTAAATTGGAAATGATAAATTTGTTATGAAATTCACAGAAAGTCAATTGAAATCACTGTTACTAATTTCAATTGTTGAGATGTAATAAAAATTAAATTTCTAAACTATTATCAAATCAAAAATGTAAAGCTTAAAACAGTAAATACTAATTTATTAACTATGTTTATTTAAAGAAGATTTTTATGTAAAAAAACATCCTTCCCACTATAATGAAGCTATGGTAAAATGAGATGAGATAAATGTTCATAATATGTATTGTTCCGTCCCACTACAATGAGGCTATGGTAAAATGAGATGAGATAAATGTTTATAATATGTATTGTGCGCCAAATAGGAGCAATTTTAATTTTATACCCTAATACAGTGTATAGAAAATCATTGGCTAATCTCAGTGTTTAGTCCCTAAATCTGTGTCTAGGCTAGGAGGATACTGGCTCCCACTCCAGAGCTCTTACTTCCCTTCACTTGAAGGCTAGCTCTTGCTTCAGTTTTAAACTATAAGACCAAATTTAAGATTTTAGTCTGTCACCCTAAATGTTTTCCAATTCTAAACCCAATAAAGAATATTTCTCTATTTATTTGCACTTAGATCCATGAACAATGTTCTTCTCCATGAAATTAAATGTGATCTTCACTCTATTGTAGAACTCATACTCCATTTCCCGGATCATATGTTTCACAACACATTTTAATAATAATTGGCCAGATCAAAAAGTAAATTAAGTTCAGAGTTGAAAATCATCATAATTTATTTTACTTTTTAATATTGGCACATCCATATTATCTCTTCATTTCACCATATCTCAGTGTAGGGAGAAAGATAGAGAGAACTGCTCAGACTTCATGAGAAAGAAATAACAAAACACAAATTTCATATATAAAAGAAAGTTCATACAATACTGATAAACAAACAATACTTATCTGAAAACTCTTTCTCAAATCAAATCATTTGTAGCCTTTCCTTAGAAATGCAGGAAGAAGATATCTCTCACTTTTCTCCTTCTCCAACAGTCTTACAGAAAGTTTCACACTAAATCTCAACACAAAAACTCTAAACTATGAAAGCAAAATAGAAAATTTACTCCAATATGGTAGTGGAATGGAATGATGTGGTGCGAAAAATGAACGTAGAGGAGTGAAAAACGTAGAGGAGCACTTTTTCTGATGAAATTTGGCCCCAAATAGAGCCCAAGGTCGGTTCTCCAAGAGGGGCCTCTAAAAACTCTTCAAAAATCGTCTAGATACATCAAACCTTCTAGAAATGAGGTCTGCACCGCCTTTGGTGTCGTCGACACTGAGTAAAAATCTCCAGCCTTAAGTTGTTCTGCGCTGCCGACGCTGACCTCGGCGTTGCCGACGCTGAGCATTTCTTTAAAAAACGTAAATTTGACTCCAAATTTCATTCTTTTTTCTTTAAGCCCTAAAGATCAACAACCTGCAAGAAAATATCAAAATACATTCCATTAAAGTGCAATATCATCAAAAATGAATATAAAATATGACATGCATATATTTTCGGTGTATCACTATCCTATTAATGTTGTTGAATCAATATTACATAGTGGACACAATGATCTTGAATTTATATCACAATAACATAACTTCTGTCGTAAGTCGTCCATCATAACAACCAGGTTATTTTCACTTCCTCAATAATATTTACCATTGCTATAATGAAAGTCAAGTTAACCTCTCCCATTATTATACTACTCTTTTTTACTGTTCAAGAATAGACAATGCCTTGAAATGTATTTACATATGAATAGTAGAATTATTTCAAATGAAGTAGGCTCATGTTTTTTCCCTTCCAAGATTTCTATGTAAATTCTTCTGATTTTCTCTCCTTCTGCCATAGCTCTATCTTCGTGCGTGTTGGATATCATACATATCTAAGACGTTAATATAACTCCACAGTCGCAGATTCTCCAACAAGCAACATACATATACATATATATATATATATATATATATATATATATANTAAAACCCTAAGATCTTAGCCTAGACTCAATCAAATCACTTCGGATTTGTTCATATGGACTCGTCTAAGTGAGACGAACACATCCATACGGTTAATGTACCATGAAATCAAACATAAGTAAATGGAAAATCAAAATGAGCTCAGGAGGAAGAGAAGTTTTATACCTTTGCTCTGAGAAGGGAGGCGTCAATCAGAGATGCTCGGCACGTTCTTTGGGGTCCAAGGAGGCTAGGGATTGAGTCCCTAGTCTTGGTGTAAGGCCTAGGTATGAATTCGATCACGGCCGGATTTGGGTGTTCGTCTAGAGCTATGATAGAGGCTCTGTGGGAGGAGGATTTTATGGGGTTTTAGATTCTCTCACTATTGTGAAGGTGTGGGTGAAGTTAATTTGAGTTTGGTGGACTGTGGAGGTGTGTTGGGTTCTGTCCTGGTTTTCGGCAAGGTTTCAAGCTCAAAATTGAGCTCCGGCAATGGGAATGGTTGAGGGAAAATGGTCGGAATGCACTGAGGGGATCTTAGTGAAACTCTATGTGGAGTTTGGAGAGGCCTCTCTAGGAAAATTTTAGCACACCTCCAATGGCCGTGGGAGGTGAGTTTTTTATAAAAATGGCCATGGGGTGGCTCTCAGGGCATAAGTTTGGGTGCATTGTGGTGCTACCTCCCATGGCCGTGGAGGTGAGTTCTTATAAAAATGGTCATGGGGTGGCTCTCAGGGCAAATGTTTGGGTGCATTGTGGTGCTTAGGGGTGATTTTAAATAAAAATGGCCATGGGGTGGCTCTCAAGGCATAAGTTTGGGTGCATTGTGGTGCTTAGGTGAAGGGCAGAGGAGCTCTTCAATTTGATTTGGATGAGCTGGCCTCTAGGTTTAATTTGGGTGAGGTGCCATGGTGGTGGCTCTCAGTTTTGGGCTTTTTCGGCCACTAGACTGGCCGGCCGGCTAGGGGGAGGTGGCTAGGAGCTCAAGGAACCAAGAGGAATCTATCACAGCAATTTAATGCAAATGTGCTTTGATTTGGCAAAGATATCTTAAGCATGTGCATTTTTGGAAATAAGATCCCTTACCTTTGGTCCATGTATTGATTTAGGTGGTTTCATGGTGTTTGGACTGGTCACTAAGTCCAACTAATGGTTGTGGTGGATGGCTTGATTTAGGTGGTTTCATGGTGTTTGTACTGGTCACTAGGTCCAACTAATGGCTGTGGTGGAGTTAATTTAGGTGATTTCATGGTATTTGGACTGGTCACTAAGTCCAACTAATGGCTGTGGTGGAGTTAATTTGGTGATATTAGGTCACATTTAGTGCATGGGTCCAAGTGGGTGCAAATGACCAAAACTTGGGTTTGGACTACGTTAGCCATGTCAATTGGGCCAAATAATTGTTTCATTTTGTGTAGATGATCATAAGGAACAACTTTGATGAAGGATGTAAGTGGTTTTGAGTTCAATTAAAGGGTCAATTTGAGTGAATTTTGAACTTTAATCAATTTGGTCATGTTAGGCTAGGCTTAGGTCTAGCTTGGGTTAGCCTTGGGCTAANCTAGGCTTGGGTTAGCCTTGGGCTAAGTCCAAATTTATTATTTGAAATGGTCACTAGGGACATCATGAAGAGTTTTCAATATGAATTGGTTGCCAATTTTGAGGCTAAGGCAATCAATTGGGTGAAATTTTGGGACTTAGCTAATTTGGGGCTAAATTTGGGAATTTTGGATTTAGGCCAAAATCAAATGGATTGGACTTAGCCAATTTGGGGCTAAATTTGGGAATTTTGGATTTAGGCCAAAATCAAATGGATTTGTGGCTTCACAAAGGTCAATTGATGGTTGATTTTGATGTATATTTATGTTATCAAGATTTTTAAACATTAATTTGGGTCAATTGACTAGGCTATGGGTTCAATTTGGTGAGATTAGGTCATATGGTGAAAATTGGGTTTGACTCAAATCAAAATTGAGTTCAAATCATGGAATAATTGAGCTTGGATTTTGTTTAGTTTGGTCATATCAAAAGTGAATTTTAGTTTAGGATTGAAATTGAAGTCAATTGAGATCAAATTGATGGACATTTGAGTTGGATTTGGGGAAATTTGGGTCTTTAAAGAGCAATTTGGGGATTTTGGTTAAAGATGGTCAAATTGGCCAAAGTGGGTCATGTGGTAGTTGAGGTCCAATTGGCCTAATTGGGTCACGTAGTAGTTAAGAGAAATGAAATTAAAAATATTTGGGATTTATTGGGATTTTCTGAAAATTTTTGGAATTTTTAGAATTTTGAATTATAGAGGGGTATTTTGGTAATTTGGGGGTGTTTTAGGGGTAAAAGGCCAAGATGGGTATTTTGGTAGAGTTGAGGTACCAATTATCACCAATAAGCCATTGACCAATGGAAACCCCATTTTGGGTCCTCTACATAGTGGTCTGAGCCAAACCATAGCCCTAGGGCTAGTAGGTTTAGGGGACCATCTACAAGAGTATCCCAAAAGATCAAGTAAAACATAACCCTAGGGCTAGTAGGTTTAGGGGACCATCTACATGAGTATCCCAAAAGATCAACTAGGCTTAGAAGTTCTAGGTTTAGGGTAGTGAGTGATTGTGAGTGTAGATGAGTGTAGTGAGTGAATTAGACCTAGCCCTCCCTAGGGCTAGTAGGTTTAGGGGACCATCTACATGAGTATCCCAAAAGATCAAGGGATCTAGCTCTAGGGCTAGTAGGTTTAGGGGACCATCTACATGAGTATCCCAATCTATTAGAAATTTGGGTACAGATAAGTGTAGTGAGTGCCTTAGTGGGCTAGTAGGTTTAGGGGACCATCTACATGAGTATCCCAAAAGATCAAGGGATCTAGCTAAAAATTTGAGTTCAGGTTGTGAGTGATTGTGGGTGCAGATAAGTGTAGTGAGTGCCTTAGCTAGCCCTATGGCTAGTAGGTTTAGGGGACCATCTACATGAGTATCCCAAAAGATCAGGGATCTAGGCTACAAATTTGAGTTCAGGGTTGTGAGTGATTGTGGGTGTAGATTAGTGTAATGAGTGTAGTGAGTGTAGTGAATGCCTTAGCTCCAGACTATCACCCAGGGTCAACCCTAAGGGTCCAACAGTCCTAAGGGTGACTCATCTTGAGTTTCCCCATAGTGATCCCACCTACTAAATGCTAGAGGTTGAGACCAACATGTGGAACTTCAAGTTGAGAGAAGAGTTTGGAATTTCTTAAATGAGGGTTTCATGTCTAGTTTTCTAGGAATAGTCAACAAGAAAAGTCCTATGGCTAGAACCCTGAGGGTTTCATGTCTAGTTTTCTAGGAATAGTCAACAAGAAAAGTCCTATGGCTAGAAATTTAGAGGTTGAGAGAAAAATGTGGAACTCCAAGTTGAGTAAGGAAGAGGGTAGAATTTCTACATAGTGATCCCACCTACTAAATGCTAGAGGTTAGGACCAACATTGGCAACTCCAGGTTGAGAGAAGAGTTTGGAATTTCTTAAATGAGGGTTTCATGTCTAGTTTTCTAGGAATAGTCAACAAGAAAAGTCCTATGGCTAGAACCCTGAGATTGAGAGCAATATGTGGAACTCCAAGTTGAGTAAAGAAGAGGGTAGAATTTCTAATGGTGAGGTATTTAGAGGTTGAGAACAATATGTGGAACTCCAAGTTGAGTAAAGAAGAGGGTAGAATTTCTAATGGTGAGGGTTTCACGTCTAGTTTTCTAAGAATAGTCAATAAGAAAATCCTATGGCTAGGCCTTAGGCTACTAAAGAGGAAAGACTAAACCTCAACCAAAAATGAGATCAACACCTCTAAATTTCATGTTAGAAGTTGAGATCTTTGATGTTTGGGGATTAGATTTGATGGGACCATTTATCCCTTTATTTGAGAACTTATACATATTAATTGCAGTAGACTACATTTCAAAGTGGATTGAAGCAAAAGCTTTACCTCGTTCTGACGTTAAAAGTGTTTCAAGATTTTTAATGAAAAATATTTTGACTAGATACAAAATGTCGAGAATGATTATCACTGACGGAGGATCCCATTTTAGGAATAAATGCATTCAGAGATTGGCAATAAAGTTTAATATTATTCATAGAATCTCTACTTCCTATCACCCTTAAACCACTGGATTAGCTGAAGTTTCTAATAGAGAGATTAAACAAATGCTTGAGAAGATTGTAAACCCTAGTAGAGTAGATTGGTCCACTAGACTGGATACCGCATTATAGGCTTACATGACTGCTTACAAAACTCTTATTGGAATGACTACTTACAGGCTAATTTTTAGAAAGACTTGTCACTTACCAGTAAAATTGGAGCATAAAGCATATTGGACGATTAAATAATTCAATTATAATTTGAAAGATGCTGGTGAGAAGAGATTGTTACAATTGAATGAATTAGAAGAATTAAGAAATGAATCTTATGATAACGATAGAATTTATAAAGAGAAACTATATTATGAAATGATCAGAAGATTAACTAGAAGATCTTTGAAACAGGACAAGAAGTTTTGTTTTACAATACAAGGCTGAAATTATTCTCTGGGAAATTGAAGTCTCGTTGGTTAGGACCTTTATTGTGACTCAAGTTTATACTTACGGAGCTATTGAAATTGAAGATCAAAAGACTAGGAATAGATTTAATGTAAAAGGACACAGATTAAAGCCGTATTTTGAGGGTAAAAGACCAAATTTTAAAGAGGTTTTAATGATTAATCAACCTGAATAACACCTGAATAGGTCGGGCTGACGACGTTAAACCAAGTGCTTTATGGGAAATGGACACAGATTAAAGCCGTATTTTGAGGGTAAAAGACCAAATTTAAAGAGGTTTTAATGATCAGGTCAACCTAAATAATACCTGAATAGGTCGGGCTGACGACGTTAAACCAAACGCTTTATGGGAGGCAACCCATATTTTGAATAGGTCGGGCTGACGACATTAAACCAAGCGCTTTATGGGAGACAACCCATAGTTATCTTTATTTTTATTACAATTATAGTAGTTTTATTTGAAATTATCGTTAGTTTGTGGTAATATTGAACTCTATTACTCATATTTACCCTTGAATCATCATAAAAATTGGATCCATAGAAAAAATTGGAACGCATTCGGACCAAAGCGAAACTGTGCAATTTTTACCTTGGGCGCCGACGCAGCCATCGACGCCGCCGACGACGCTATCTACGCCGCCGACAGTGAGAATGGCGGGATGACAGTTTCTAGAGTTTTAAATGACGGTTTTTGGTTGTTTTAGGCGAGAGTTACTCCCTATAAACTTCCAAATTTGGTTCCTAGGTTCGCATTTCCCCAAAAACCAATTGAAATTCCACTAAATTCATCCATATGGCGTCCAATTCCCCTAAAAAACTTAGATTGCGAGTGTTTAACCAGAGAAAGTTCATTAGTTCCAAGGCACAGTGAATCTTCAACAAAGTGCTGACAAAGAAGAGATTAATCAAGGAAAGAGGATTCGTGAATTGAGTATTGAATAACCCTTTGACGACAATTGNGAATCCAATGTAGAATCCTTAATCTCTAAAATTTGATTTGAAAGATTGCAATAGGATGAGCTTCTAGAGCAACGCGGAATCGGATGTGAATCATCAACCTCTGGAATATCGCGTTTCGAATTTGCGGGAAACTAGTAGAATTTTTGAAGATTGACATTGGTGAGGAAAAAAAATTGTGAAACTATGTGGGATTTTGTGTAGAATGTGAAATTTTGTGAGGGTGTGTAGAGAGTGTGGATAACGATGGTTGTGCTGCGCGCATAAAGAGTAGGAAACTCCGAAAACGGAAATATCCACTCAACAAGTTTGTTTTTTTTTCTTATTATTTTTGTCACAATTATTTTTTCAAAAATGTGTTGTTTTTAAGTTTTAATTTCAACTGGTTGATTTTCAAGAGAAATTTGTTTTGTTACAATTATCTTTTATTTGTGTTTTATTTGAAAATTTGTCGGTTCGTTCTTTGTTCATTAGAACTCCCCGGCTTTCATCCATCGCACAAAAAGGCAATTGACAAGAAGGCGCAACAAGAGAGAAATTTTCATTAATCTGCTTCAATAAGGATGCAACAGATCAAACATAGGCTAATNCGTGTATCTTAACCCTTAGAATTTATATATAATTGGGATGTTTTATGTTGTGAATGCTTATTTGTGTTAGTACATCATTTAATCACTTAAAATTTGTGTCTATAATGATTGAACAGATGTCATTGAGGCTTGAAATTGATCGAAATCACAAAAATCTAGAAATTGAACCAATTCAATAGAGCTCGCCGACGGCGTCATCGACGCTGCCGACGATAGACTATTCCCGAGACTTTGGATATTAATTCAGTATAGCTCGATGACGGCGCCGAAGTCCCCGCCAATGGTGAGATCCCCAAAAAACACCTTTAACCGTGATTTTGACCAGTCAACCGCCACTATTCATCATCCCCTTCCTCTTAAAAATGAAAATTTCGATCTAGGGCTTGAAGATCATAGATTTGGGGGCAAATTCAAAGCATTTAGACACCGGATTTGATCATCTCTTGGTAAGAGCTTCACTCTTAACTAAAAATATTTGATTTTCACTGTGAATTTCTTCCACATTGAGAAGATCTGAAAAATTTGATAATGTGGACAAAATATTGGGAAGAAATTCATGGAATTTAGTTTTGAACTCTTAGAGTCACTCTTGGAAGCCATTATTTGAGTAGTTGAAGTGTATTTTGGAATTTTTTATAATTTTTAATTAGATTTACATAGCTCCACGACAAAAGAGGCAACTTGAGTTTGACGAGTCTCGCTTCGTCAATGCAAAGGCTCAGTCGAGATTTACTTCAGTATTTAGTAGAAAGAAATGTATATAAGATCGAGTTTTTGAGAGTTCGAGAGGAGAAATTGAACAAGTTATTACCAAACAGAGGTGGGAAAACTTCTGGTATACCACCAATAAGGCTGCTGCAAATATTGTCAAAAAAATTTATGCCAATGTATACTATTCTAAGGACGGAATCGTTCGAGTGCGGGGATTTTCTGTTCAATTTAGTGTCATCCGCATTAACTCCTTTTATGAAGTCCCAAACTCCTATAGCTGCCATTATGAAACCTTCAGTACAATGGAAGGCCCGCTGAATGATGTCATCAACTTTCTTACTGATGGGAAATGGACATGAAAGATAAAGCAGCGAGAATGGGTAAATTTTTCTGCTTCCATGTTGAATACCACATCTAAAGCATGATACTATTTTATTTCCTCTACTCTGTTACATACCTATCAGCATAGTGAGGTAACAAGAGATAGAGCTATTCTGAATTTCTGTATTCAGAATAATCGAACTATAAATGTGGGGAGAATTAATTTTAAGAAAATATTGACCACAGCAAAGAGTTAAATAAGTGGAGGTCTGGGACATCCTGGCCTCATTTATGCACTTTGCCAGCTTTATGGAATTGAAGCTGGAGATAATGAAGAATGGGTTTACCCAATGAAACCCTTTAGTAAAGCTAATTTGAAGACATATGAATCCCAAGAAAAATTGAGAACTGGGAGTAGGAGTCAAGAACCTTCTACTAGTAGAGATATCCCCTCAACTAGCTATGGCCTTCCTTCTTCTAGTTCCCCAACCCTGAATGATTTAATGAATGAGTTGACCTTGCAGCGAAAGATTATAGAGCTAATAAATGAAAAAATAGGGGGTTTAGAATGTATACATGATTATAATAGTTAGTACCTACAGAGGCATTCTGATTTTGAGATAGCTTACTACGAAGCTCAGACCCGACACTACAGAGGTGATTCTGATGTTACTTTTCTTGAATGCCACCGTTATACTCAGTATCAACCAATCCACCTGTTGACCAGGGAGATGAAGATATAGTATGGGATTTTGACATATGATAATAGTTTATGTGCTTTTACTTTTATTTTTTGTAATTTTTGTAATAGAGATAGATGTTTGTGTTTTTATATTTTCATTTTTATTTTTATGTTGCAATTAGATAATTTTTAATTATTGTTATAATTGTTTGGTGTGGTAGTTGAAATTTGTTAAATTGTAATGTGATGTGATTTTTAATTTGCATTTTAATTGTAATTATTTTTTTAGTATTGTGGATGTGTTAGTGAAATATTGTGTTGGTATAATGTTTAGTTTTGTACTTATTTCAAAATTTCATTACCCAGTAAATTCTCCAATGATTTATATGTATAGAAAGCTCCTAATGTTACAGACCAGGCAAAGTAGAAATTTTGAGAATGACTGTAAAAATTTCAGAATGATGAAAATGCCTAAAATACTGAGGGATGATTTATATTTAGAAATTTTCTTTCCGCTTGTATCATTTCATATTGAAAAATTTATGTTTGTGGGAGGGAAGTAAAAGATTAACTATTAGATGTTCTCAATTTAAATATTTTTAAAAATTATTAATATGATTTTATGTTGTGAATTTAATTCAGAAAACTATATTTTGTAGATATTTAAATATTACGGTAGATTTAACGGAATATTTTTATAGTGAAAATTAATTTTGAAAATACTTAGTATAAAAGAATAAGATAATAGTTAACTATTTGAAGTAAAGGAAACTATATTTTGAAGTGTTAAAATCTTTGAAATTCATTTGAGAAAAAATGATATGGGCTCAATGATGTAAAAGCTATGAAATATTTATAAGGTAAAGGAATTCTTTGAGTTTCAAATTTAGGGAAAGAAAAGTGATGTTCAAAATCATTAAAGGGTATCCAGATATAGTAATCCTCACTTGAAAATGGAAAAATAGGGGATTGACAACAATCCCTTGAAAGAAAAGAAAAATATATAGGATTGAAAGCAATCCAAATGAAAAATGGAAAAGAAAAGAAAGAGAAAAAATATAAAATTGAGGAGATGCTTGAGGAGATGCCTAATAAAAAATTTGCTTCACTAGACCTACCTAAAAAAAAAAACCTAAATACATTCTTGAACTTATATTTATGGATAAGCATCTTTTACTAGTAGTGTTCTCAAGAAGTTCCTATCCTTTGAATATTCTAAGTGACTTGATATTACAACAGATAGTCATTCTTGAAATGAATAGAAAATTAGAACTCATAAACTTGATGACTAGATAATCTTGTACCTACAGAGTTAATTTAATTACTTAATTTTTTTTCTGAAAAATCTCACTATGGTATTTACTTAAATCAAACTTATATTATTTCTGAATTAAAACTTTACTTCAAAGGATCATAACTTTTATGTAGTACTAAAATTACTTGAGGACAAGTAATAATTAAGTTTGGGGGATTTTGACCAAAGGAAATTTTTTTGAGATTTTCATACCTATTTTATAATTGATTTTGATGATATTGCACTTTAAAGAAGGGTATTTTATATGTTTTGTTGTGGGTATGTTGAATTATGGTCATTGGAGAAAAAAGATGCAAAAAGGAGAGAATTTAGAGCGAAAAGGACCAAAATATGAAGATTTGAACTAGGGCACCGACGGCAAGCCTAACAGCGCTGACGATGAGATTTTCCCAAGAGTCCAGATCAAATAATTTTGAAGGCCCACCGACGGCACCCTGAAGGCCGCCAACGATGAGATCGGTGGTTATCTCAACAGGTGCATTGAATGTGGATGATTTTTTAGGGATGCTTATGCAACTCTTGGAAAAACTCTTCTACAACTTTAAGAGAAGATTTTGGTTGAAAATATAGAAAGGTTTTAGAGGTTCAGAGAAGTTCAAGAGCCCCATTAGTGTGTGTAGAGAGTTTAATTTAGGGTTAGATTGTGAGTAATTCTTCGAGAGATTGTACGAGTAGAGGGAAAGTGAGAGATTTCTTGCTCTTGCCGTTTTGAAGAAGAATTCTGTGTACTGTGAAGAAAGGAAGAGATTCAGAGGAACTTCGAGGAGTTTTCTTGGGGAGGAATTAGAGATAAGTGTTACTTAATTGTTGTAGTTTGTATGACTTTGCTTTTATATATAAATTTTGAGTTTTTTCATATCTTCCCCATGAGTTCTGAGTAGTTTTCTCTGCCTTTCTCCTTGTCTTGAGGTTTTGTGAAATGGTGATTTGAATTGGTTGAGCCTTGAGAATGTTAAAGAAGTTGTGATGATCTTTTCACTTCAATCTTAATTTACTTTCAATCGGTCAATTGGTTTGTTAAAATATATTGAGTTTTACAACTAAATTGAAGATTACATCCAAGATTCATGGAGGTCAAATCCCTTGGAAGTTGGGGCAAATAAATAGGGAAATAAAATTATTGGGCGTACAATTGGAGATTTTAGAGTGGTAGACTAAAATCCTCAATTCGGTCCTATCGTTTAGGTACTGAAGTGTAGATGTTAGCCCTCAGGTGAGGGGAACGTGGGAGCTCTGCAGTGAGAGCTGGTATCCTCCCAGCCTAGCCACAAATTTAGTAGCCAAGCATAGGATTAGTCAATGTTCTTTATGCCTAGACCAAAGGGTAAAGAATAAGTATGCTCCTATTTGGCACAATCCAATTTGAATTGATTCACTTTATCCATTCACTCTAATTTCTTGACATGGAGAAGGATGCTTTCTTATATATTGAATTTCACATTAGAAACTTTATTAGTAGAGTTAGTTATTTAAGAGTTAATAAAATTACATATTTATTTAAATTGCCTATTAGTGATAGATAAGCAAATTGAACTATATTGTTGTGATTAAGTATTGATTTTCTAAAATCTTAGTTCGTAGTTCTGAATATTACTCCATGTGGGATCGATATCTAGGACTCCATTAGAGCCCTATATTACATGAGTGATAGGTACGCTTGCATTGATAAATGTGACTTTACCATTATTGAATATTTTATATATACATCTTTATCGAATTTATAATCATTGTTAAGTTGTTGGTGTCGTTGTCGAGGAATTAAATCATCTAGCAGTAGTATTAAATTGTTGTATTTTTAAGCATATATAAAGTTGTTGTCAGTCACGTTTAGGCCAACATGACAAGATAGAAGAACTTTTAGGCGTGTTCATGCCTGAGCTTGACATGAAAATGCAAGGCAAAAAAAAAAAGGAAGGCTTCTTTCTTGAAAAATTTTGATGTGCCAAACTATGGGTTCATGTTCATGCAAGTCTTACATGACCAGAAATAAGATAAATAAATAGATCCCCAATAATTGTGTTGGAATGCCCAGAGTAAACTGCACATATTTGTGTTGACTGAAATGGTCAACAAAATTTGAAGGATGTTTATTTTCGTTTGAATATGTCAGAGATTTAGAGTTAGAGTTTTTTGAATTGCAGTGTTTGCAAACTAATAAAAATTTCAAGATTTCCTGGACACACTAAAGTGGAAAAATGATGTGGATTTACTTCTATCCAAAGAGATGAACATGTCGACTAGGTCAAAAAGGATAGTGTTGAAGCTTATCATTCATCTTGATAGATAGGTAGAGAAACTAAAAGAATATGCCTATAATATGAAGGAAAGTATGGGGACTAACATGCAACTAAAAAGATAAACGACTGACTAGACCAGAAAAGAAAACATTAGAGCATATAATTCATCCTGATAGATAGTCAGTAAACTAGGAATACTGTCTATACTAGAAGGGAACACTGAAATTAATATCCATGCTAGTAGATAAACAAGATGACTAAATAGGAAGGACAATAATGGAGTATATAATTCATCATTAAAGTTAATTAGAGAAGAAGATGATTTGGATTAAATTCCTTTGGGAGTTTTAGTTTGTGTTGTGATGTAGATTTGTGTTGTGCTTAGACATAATATTAATGAGAGTACTGATACAACTAAAATATATAGTCTTTATGTACACATTTTTATACATTTTTTGTGATATTGCACTTTAATGGAATGCATTTGTACGTTTCTCTTTCAGATAAAATCAAATGAATGAAAAATGGTGAAAGGAGTGAAAAAGGATTAATTTTAGAACAAAAATGAAGAAGGTGTGCAAAAGAAATATGACGCCAAAGCGCCCAGAGCTGGCTCTTATGCGCCAGTAAAACCAAGAAGGTCATGCCTAAGTGTCAAGTACCTCATGCTTAAGCGCCATAAGTATTTTCTTGATGATTCAATGAAATTGGAAAAAATTTTGATGAGGTGTTTGAAGCAACCATTGGTGAAAACGTGAGAAACAATTAATGAACATGAAAATACATTCAATTGACTTTTGAAAGGAGGCAACTCTTGGAAGAATCATTGAATTTGGACCCATTTTGAAGAGATACCAAAGTACCCTTTGAAAAATTATTAAATAATACTTAGATTGGATTGAAGAACCCTTCTCTTGAAGACTCTCTCTCGTGAGCCACTTCCACACTCTCCTACAATTTCACCCACACTCATCTACTCCTCCTTTTCTTTTTGTTTTGAGATTTAAATTGTATTGTAAGTGAAGGAAGAGATTCAAAAGAACTTCAAGAGTTTGGCGAAGAGGATTTGAGATATATTTTTATCTTTGTGACTAAGTTTGGCTTTTAATTTAGACCTCTTGTTTGCATGATTTATACTTTCAAACATAAGTGTGGTTGTGCTTTCTTCATTATTTCCGAGTACTTTTCTTTATATTTTCCCTTTAAATTCTAAGTGATTAACTATTGGATGGAAGTTGTGTGAAGTATTAATCTTTGTTGCTGGAATAAGTTGAGATGATTCTAAGTCCTGTACTTCATTTATTTCTTCATTTGGACAATTAAGATGTTAATATCTATTGTCAGAACATGTAAGATCCGAGATGGTATTATCTAAGTCAACAAATGGTAAGAATCACATGAGATTGTATGGATGAGAATGTAATTCATATGATTGAGTGCAAATAAATAGAAAAAAACTTTGAAGGGTTTAGCATTAGAGGACTTTAGAGTCACAGGCTAATGCCCCCAATTTGATTTATAGTTTTTGGTTTTGACATCAGATATTAGCCCCCAGGTAGAGGGAGAAGAAGTAACTCTTGAGTTAGAGCTAGTATCTTCCTTACCTAACCCATCTTCAAGACTATTCAAACTTTAAATTATCTAATGTGTAAGAGTAAAGAATACTATTGCTCTTATTTGGCTAAAAAGAATTTTAATACTTTCACAACAGAATTCATAAACTTGTTACTGATTCATGAAAAAGAAAAAGATATTTTATTTTTATTTCCTTCATGTTAAAAATATGTAGTTAAGTTTATTTAATTGTATACTTCACTTTTATTTATAAAAAAAATTAAAAAAAGAATTGAATTTTCAATCCTATTATAACATCTAAAGCTTGAGTAAGATTATTTTGCAAAGTAGAATTTGTTTTCTAATTTTTTCTGATTTTAATTGCATATTGTATTTTTTTGTGGGTTCTATATTTGGGGCTTAATCAAAAAGTTGTATATTACTTGATAACAGTATGTGTACTTGCATAGTGTCCCATAATTTAATAAAATAATTGAATTTATATTTGCTTCGAAGTCAAGTTTCTTCATAGTTGTTGCTGGTGATCAAGTTTTTATGTCGTTGCAAGGTAAAAATTATAAGTCAAGAAAAATTAAAAATATAACCACATACAAGTTTTTGTCGCTGTTACGAGGCAACCAAAATTTAAAATTTTTTAATAAATTTTTAGAAAGCAAATTTTTATTTTTAGAAATTTTTATTTAAACGTTTAGATTTATTATAGGAATATTGTGGTGTTGTTTTTATATAAAGCTCTTGTTTGTATACTTTTATTTTATTTATTTCGTAATAATGTATGTGTAGTTCATGTTTTACAGACTAGTGTCCTACGATTTTGAATTAGAAATAACTATTAAAAAAATTACAAAATTCAAATATACTTAAAGAAGACCAAAAATTTCAATAAATGGTAAATCATAATAATCAAAATGCAAAAAGTAATAAAGAATTTAGACCTTTAAGAGATTATGGAAACCATACAGAGCATGAAATCATTGTAGTATTCAAAAACAAGCTATAGTGGCTACTTCATTTGAACTTAAACATACTATTATCCAAATAATATCAAATAATCAATTTGAGGGAGCACCAACTGAAGATATAAATTTACCTCTTGCTAATTTTATAGAATTGTGTGTAACATTTAAATATGATTGTATATCAAATGATACTATACGACTTAGAATTTTTCCTTTCTTACTGAGGGATAAGGCTAAGATAGGGTTACATTCATTAGCACCTGGATCTATCAGAACTTAGGGTGATTTAGCATAGAAATTCCTTGCTAAATATTTTTCACCATAGAAAACTGTGAAGTTTAGAAATTATATTACATTTTTTGTCAGTTTGAAGGGGAATTTATTTACGAAGCATGAGAACGATTTAATTAACTACTAAAAAAGTGTCCACACAATGTTGTACCAGATTGGTTAATAATTTAAACTTTTTACAATGAATTAGCTGGATCTCTTAGATCTATTGTCGAAGCTGATGATGGTGGTTCATTAATATCAAAACATTTCATGATGCCTTTTCTTTAATTTAATAGATGGCTAATAAAAATTTTCAATTTCTTTCTCAGTGGGTAGATCATAAAAGTAGCCAATATTGATGAATCTCATGCTTTTCCAATCTTAGCAAATCAAGTTGCTACAATTTCAAGGAAGTTAGACCAATTTAGAATGAATTTTTCTCATCAATTTTCATGATTGAAGAGAATTCATTATGTCAAATGGTAGATTCTCAAATATCATTAGAAACTTTGAATTTGCAATGATTGAAGAGAATTCATTAAGCCAAATGATAGAATCTCAAGCTTCATTAGAAATTTTGAATGCGATAAACAACCAGCATAATAACCCATATTCAAACTATTATAACCCAGGTTAGAAAAATCATCCTAACTTTAACTGGACAATATTTTGGGTGATAATAATCATATATGGGGGAACAACTTAATAAACCCATTGGCAAACTGGAACAACCAAAGGAATAGAAAATATAGACCAACTTATCCTCCAAGTCTTAACAGTAATCCACAATTTAAGGAGAAAAAGTTGTTTATAGAAGAAGTGGTGTTACAAAAGGGAAATTAGTTACAAAGTCAAGGATCTACAATTAAAAATATTTAGAATCACTTGGGACAAATAACAAATTTCTTAAGTAATAGATCCCAAGGAACACTTCCTAGTAATATAGAAGTAAATCCAAAAGACTAGAAAAAAGAGCATGTAAAATTTAAAAGCGAAAGAAAGTTGGAAGGTAGAGTTTAAAAAGAGATTGAAGTAGAGAGAGATGAAATTGAAGAGCTTGAAGAGGATGCTCCGAAAAATTTAGAGAGACCCATTTCTCCACTTAAAACTGACTTGGAAAAACCACCACCTCCATTTCCTCAGCGACTTTGTCAACAAAAGCTGGATAAAATTTTTTTAAAGTTAATGGAAATCTTTAAGAAACTTACAATTAATATTCCATTTGATGAAGACTTAAAGAAAATGGCAAGCTATGTGAAGTTTATGAAGGATATTATTAATAGGAAAAAGAATTTAAAAGATAACTAAACTTTTGCACTTTGTGAGGAGTGTAGTGCTATAATTCAGAAAAAGCTTAAAAAAAAACTTAAAGATCCTGGTAGCTTTGCAATTACATGTTCAATAGGAGAAAGATTTTATGATGTGAATTAGGTGCAAGAATTAAACTTATTCCATTATCAATAATTAAGAGAATGGGATTATGAGACTTTCCATCTAACTCAGCAATCTGATTGGGTTATACATTAATGGTGGAGATCAATGATTATTGAGCCACAATTCACTACAAGCAAAATGGCACAGTTGTTCATCACTGATTTCTTACATGTCAAGATAGTTTTCATAGGAATGGACATGCCTATGCATTGAGTGACTACACTGAGGATGTTCCGAGGTTGGTCACGCCAATGTCAGCATGACCAAATAGAAGAACTTTTAGGTATTTTCATGCATAAGCTTGACATGACAATTACAGACAAAAAAAATGGCAAGCTACTTTCTTGACCAATTTTGATGTGCTAAACTAAGGTTTCATGTCCATGCATGTCTTACATTACCAAAAATAAGATAAACAAATAGATCCCCAATTTTTGTGTTGGGTTGTCCAGTGTAAACTGAACATATTTATGTTGTCAAAGCGTTCAACAAAATTTGAAGGATGTTTAGTTTAATTTGAATATGCCAGAGATTTGGACTTGGTGTTTTTTGAATTATAGTGTTTGCAATCCAAAAAAAAATTCAAGTTTTCTGGGACACACTAGGGTGGAAAAATGATTTGGATTTATTTCTATCCACAGAGATGAACCTGTCAACTAGATCAATAAGGACAGTGTTGAAGCTTATTATTCATCTTGATAGCTAGGTAGAGAAACTGGGAGAAAATGCCTATAATATGAAGGAAAGTATGGGGACTAACATCCAACATAGAAGATAGACTGACTGACTAGATCAAGAAAGAAAACAATGGAGCATAGAATTCATCCTGATAGTTAGTAAAGTAGGAAAACTGTCTATACTAGAAGGAAACAATGAAACTAATATCTGTGCTAGTAGATAGACATGATGACTAAATTAGGAAGGACAACAATGGAGCATATCATTCATCATAAAAGTTAGTTAGAGAAGAAGATGATTTGGTTAAATTTCATTTGGGAGTTTTAGTTTGTGTTGTGATGCAGATTTTTATTGTCCTTAGACATAATAATAATGAGAGTATTGATACACCTAAAATATATAGTCTTATGTACAAAATTTAATACCAATTTTTGAAATATTTTGCTTTAATGGAAGGTATTTGTGTGTTTTTTCTTTCAGGTACAATCAAATGAAAGAAAAATGGTGAAGGGAGTGAAAAAGGATCAAATTTGGAGTAATAAAGAAGAAGGTGTGCAAAAGAACTACGACGCTTAAGCACCCAAAACTATTAGTAAAACTGAGAAGGTCGCGCCTAAGTGCCAAGTATCTTACGCTTAAGCACCAGAAGTAATTACTTGATGATTCAATGAATTTGAATGAGTTTTTGAAGAGGTGTTTGAAGCAACTCTTGGTGAAAATGTGGGAAACAGTTAATGGACACAAAAATACATTCAATTAGCTTTTCAAAAGAGGCAACTCTTGGAAGATTCATTGAATGTGGACACATTTTGAAGAAACACCAAGGTACTTTTTGAAAAATTATAAAATAAGACTTAAATTGGATTGAAGAACCCTTTTCTTGGAGACTCTCTTTCGCCAGCCCCTTCCACACTCTCCTACGATTTCTCCCACATAAGTCGCCGCCTCCTTTACTTTTTATTTTGATTTCTAGTTTCTGTTGTATGTGAAGGAAGAGATTCAAAGAAACTTCAAGAGTTTGGTAGAGAGGACTTAAGGTAATGTTTTTTCTTTGTGACAACATTTGGTTTTTAATTTAGATTTCTTGTTTGTTTGCATGATTTCTACTTTCAAACTTAAGAGTGGTTGTGCTTTCTCCTTGAATTTTGAGTTATTTTCTTTATCTTTTTCCTTAAAATGATAAGTGATTAAGTTTTGGATGTATGTTGTGTGTGAAGGACTAATCTTCAATGTTGGAATAAGTTGTATTTGATTTTAAACATTGTACTTTATTTACGTCTTGATTTGGCCAATTAAGATGTTAATATTTGCAGTGAGAATATGTAAGAACCGAGATGGTATTGTCTTAGTCAACAAATGGTAAGAATCATATGAGATTGTATGGATGAGAATTTAATTCATATGATTGAGTACAAATAAATAGGAAAATAAACTTTGAATTAGAGGACTTTTGAGTCATGGGCTCCCCAATTTGATTTATAGTTTTAGGTTTTGGTACAAGATATTAGCCCGTACGTGGAGGGAGAAAAGGGAACTCTAGAGTGAAAGCTAGTATCTTCCCTACCTAACCCATCTTCAAGACTATTCAAATTTTAAATTACTCAATTTTCTTTACAGCATCTCTACAAAGGGTAAAGAATACTGTTGCTAGTTTTTCACATAACACAATTTTAATACTTCCACAACAAAATTCCAAAACTTGTTTTTAATTCATGATAAGGAAAAACATATTTTATTTATATTGCCTTCATTTTACAAATATCTAGTTCAGTTTACTTTTATTAATAAAAAATTTAAAAAATCAAAATTTCATTCCTATTATAGCATCTATAGATTCAATAAGAATATTTTACAAATTAAAATTTGTTATGTAATTTCTTTTGATTTTAAATGCATATTGTATTTTTTTCCTATGGGTTTGATATTTGGGGTTTAATCAAAAAGTACTAATTACTTGATAACGATACATATTCTTGTGTTGTATTCTATAATAAAATATCATAATCGAATTCTTATTTGTTTCAAAGTCAAGCTTTAGCCTAGCTATTGCCAATAATCAAGTTTTTGGCTCTATTACAAAGTAAGATGTAGAAGTCAAGAAAGATTAAAAATATAATCACATACATCATATTGACATACAGAATTTAGATCAGGTAAAAAGAATAATTTTTTACATAAGAGTTGCACATGGGCAAATTGATCCAAATAGATGATACAGGATCAAAACTGAAGGTAAGTGATGCACCTAAAATATATAGTAATTTTGTACATATTTTTATACCTATTTTTTGAGATACTGGCTTTAATGAAAGGTATTTGTGTGTTTTTCATTCAGGTACAATCAAATAGATGAAAAATGGTAAAAAGAGTGAAAAATGATCAAATGTGGAGCAAAAATGAAGATGGTGAAAAAATGAAATAAGGCGCCTAAGTGCCCGGTACTATCGCTTACGCGCTAGTTATTCAAAGTCTGTTGCGCCTAAGCGCTAGGTACCCCATGCTTAACGGACATAAGTACTTATTTGATGATTCATTAAATTTGGACGACTTTTTGAAGAGATGTTTAAAGCAAACCTTGGTAAAAATGTGGGAAATAGTTCATGGACATAAAAATTCATTCAATTTGTTTTTGAAATGAGGTAACTTCTAAAAGATATATTGAATGGAGACACTTTTTGAAGTGACACCAAGGCAGCTCTAGGATTTTTATTAAAGAAGACTTAGATCATTCATTTGGGTAGATCTAGTGTGTTAATTTTGTAAATATTTTTTAATAAAACAAAATACACACGACAGATACAATAGCAAATATGCAAATTAATCCCAACAAAAATAACTTCAGTGAAAATAATTTTATGTTTTAAAAATCTTTAAACTACCAAATTTCTTAAAAATAATGCAAGTATATGTATCACTTGAGTAATAAAGGGCTCTAATGGAGTCCTAGATATCGGTCCCACTAGGAAGTTGGAAATGCCTATAAGTAAATTCCTAATATTATAATGTATACTACAATTTTAAATCTACAAAAAGTAAAGTGTGTAATTTGAATATTAAATACTAGAGTGAATGATAATTAAAATGTAGTTGAAAGAGAAAATTAACTAAACTAAATTCTAAAATTTCAAAAGCAAACTTACGAAAAACTAACAAAGCTTTTGTGATGGAAAGTTCAAATTTTAGAAAGCATCCTTCCCCTTTACAATGAGTATATGGATTGAGAAGAAATTAAAATCATTTGAATATATATATATATATATACTATTTTGTGCTAAATAGGAGCAATCATATTCTCTATCCTCTTCAGAGTGCATAAAGAACATTGACTAATCCAAAGTTTGGTCCCTAATTCTATGGTTAGGTTGGGAGGATATCGGCTGCCACTGTAGAGCTCTCACTACTCCCTTACTTTAGGACTGACAATATCACATCAGTTTCGAATCAACTAGACTAAATTGAGAATTTAAATCTGTCACCTTAAAATCTCTAATTCTGCATCCAATAAAGTGTATTTTCGTATTTATTTGCACTCAACTCCATGGATGACATACTCTCTTATGAGAATAAATGTGATTCTCCCATGTTGTAGAAATAATAGACTTTTCGAAACATATGTTTCTCAATACATTTTAATATTTCAATTGGTCAAATCAAAAAGTAAATTAATATTATAGTTCAAATCATCACAATTTATTGACATGTAAAACCATATAAAACAAAATCAATTCTTCATAAATCCATATCTGAAAGTAGGGAGAAGAACAAAGAAAATTACTCAGAAATCATGAGAAGGATACGATAAAACACGAATTTTATATATAAAAATAAGTTTACAAAATAAAAGAAATTGAAGACAGAACTTAATTTCATAATCCTTCTCAAGCAAATCCCTAGGAATTCTCATCAAGACTTTCTCTCTTTACAAGCACTCTCAATTCTCTCTTAGAAGTGCAATGAAGAAGAAATCTCTCACCTTCCCTCTTCTCCTACATGCCACACACAGAAATCTCCAAGCCCTTGACTTGTGTCTCTCTCTCTATCTCTTCTTTTTGTCCTCCTTTACATGCCACACACAGAAAATCTAGAAGTCCACTTCTTTTATAAGAGGCTTCCTCCCTCCAAAAAGAATTCAAAATTTCCCCAAAAATTCTATCTAAAATTCAACTCTTTTGAATTCAAAAGACATGTCCATTGATTCAAGAGACATATCCCTTCATAAAAGAACATTCTAAAGTTTTTAGATACATTGAATCACTCCAAGGGGTGTTTAAAACAAGTATCTCTTTTGAAATTCATGCAAAATTCTTCTCGAATCTCCTTAATCCACAAAAAGCATTCTCTGACGCATCTTGCCCCAGCTCCTTGTCAAATTGCACATCTGGCACCAATATTATGCATCCTGCACCAATTTGTTAAAGACCACATTGTTCTGGGTTTTGGCGCATCTGGCGTCAATCAGCACATCTTGTGCCAGTTTTTTGTAAGTTGGCACAACTTGCTCCAATTTGGCGCATCTTGCGCCTAAATCCCAAAATTCGCTATTTTGGCTCCAAAATTCATCATTTTTGTTAATTTTTCTTCAAATACCTTAAATTGATATGCCTGCAACAAAAATATTAAAATACCATTCTATAAAGTGCAATATTACCTAAAATAAGCATAAAATACATACTTAAAAATACATATTATTTTGGTGTATCAAAACCCCTCAATTTTAAATGTTACTTGTCCTCAAGTGACACTTTTACTTCATAAAAGCATATGACTTAGGATAGAGATTAACTTATAACTTCTATACTTTAGTTTAATAAATAAAATAGTAAATTTTATGAAAAACCTTTCATAAATTAGATTCAAACTCTAAGTCTAAGAGAATTTAATAATCAAATTTAAGATTATTGAATCTCTATTCATTTCAAGATGAATTGCAATTTGTCATATAAATGATACTTAGAATATTCATATGAAAAAGAACTTCATGGAAACTTTACTAATAATGCTACTAACACCCTAATATAAGTTTAAAAAATGCAATAAATGCTTTTTTCTTAAGTTGATTGAAGTGAAGCTAATTTTTTTTAGGCATCTCCTCAAGTTTCTCCTCATTCATTTTTCTTTTGTTTTTTTTAACTTTTAGGTTCTTTTCAATCCTTTCTTTCCTTCTTTTTACAAGTGAGGATTACTATATCTGAAAAGACTTTAATAGTTTTGAAGTTCACTATCCCCTTCTTAAAGTCAAAACCCTTACATTTCTTCACTTTTTAAATTCATATTAGTTTATAATTTTCATAAAGTCTCATTCTTTTCTTCTTAAATGAAACTTTAAAATTCATAACACTTCAAAAATATAATTTCCTTTAATTTAAATAGAAAAACATAGTCTTATCCTATCTTACCATATACCTTTAACTTTAGAATTGACCTTTATTATTAAAAAAAATTACCTAAATTTACCATAATATTTATAAACAAAAGTATAGTCATTTAGAGTTAAATCTTAATATCCCAGGTAATGTTAAATTAATTTTAAAAATATTTTTAATTGAGGACAAATAAAATTTAATTTACTTCTTTTAAAAAGAAATTTTCTTCCCTCCAAACTTAAGTTCTTAAGTAATTTAAAATTGTTTTAGTACAAAATTGAGTTGGTGAAAGAAAACAGAAAATGCATGAAAATAAAGACTAACTTGTAGAGGATTTCTGACTATGAAACTAGGCTCAGGTATACTGCAGGTGCTAACTTTAAAAATACATATAGACTTTAAATCATTAAATGAAACATAATATATTTTAAAGAATTTTCTGAGAATTAAAAACAAAAATAAAATTTGAAAATTACTAAAAATGTAGAAAAAATAAAAATATACAGTAACTATTTAAATTTGAAGTTCACAACACATATGAAGGTTTTTACGACATCAATTTCAAATGTTAACCAAATAACATCCAATTAATATAACTGACAAACAAATAACCGAACAAATAAACTAACCTTCTAAAAATATCAATCTTTATTGCCTTCCTCATCATCATCATCTTCTTCTTCTTCTTCTTCTTGATCATGAATAGGAGCATAAGGAGTGAAGCTGGGGCAAGTTGGAAATTCCACATTGGATTCACCCCTAAGATATCTAACCATAGCCTCCTCAAAAGCTATATCATGTTGAACTCTCCTCTATTTATACTCATCGTTATAAGAATTTCTTGCTCCAATTTCTCCAATTTGAATTTGTGTATTAGCTATATCCATTGTTAAATGATGAGCTGCTCCATAATATTCTCAAGTAATGTAGAGCGAGAAGTAGATTCTCCTGCAGCTGATTTAGAGGGCCTATCACTATCTCCACTCCTGGTCTCAATAAATGATTCAACTCTTTGAACTATATGTTTCCCAATAGGATTTTGTGGTTGTAATCTTTCCTAATTTCTATGGGACTCTACTCTTGATTTCTCACATGTAGTGAAAATCAGGGCAAGGTAACCCAAACTAGTAGTTGTAGAGCTCTTAGCTATGCTCCGAGCATGATGAACTATGAGAGCACTAACATCTATTGCTTTCATTGAATGCAATAGTTTAATACAACTCTATATTTCATTACATTGGGTAGATGATTTTTGGGTAGTAATTTAGCAGAGATGAAGTGGTGTCATACCTTTGACTGAATAGTTAACATGGAACCAGAGAAGTTAAATTTCTTATTATTTTTAATTCTCCATTCTCTTCTTCCATCAGTCAGATAGGCAATCACTTCATCCAGTGATGAATCAGTCATCACGAATGTAGCATGTTCATCGTGAAATACATTGCTCAACCCATAAAAAGCATTGATCCTTTCTCCATAAAATTCAACTTGCTTACCTCTTACAAGGATGTGATCCTCAACATGAACCTCAATTTGGCATACAAATCCCGAATCAATGGTACAATCGCTACTACACTGAAGTAACAAAACTTTTCCAAATTTATGACAATGATCAACTAGTCAATCTCGCCACCTGAGATAGCAAATGCCCTTTCCTGGATCAATTTTCTTGATTCTATTTGAGTGTTATAATTGTGTTGAGCCTTGAAATTGAAAAATCTTCGTGTATCTAAATCATCTGACAACCTCCCTCTCTTTGCACATGTTGCAATTGGAAGTTCTACAAAAATCCAAATAAATTCCAAAAACAATTACAAAATCAAAAATCTAACTTCCCAAGTAAGATTATTTGGTAAGAAAATTTTCACTATGAATTTTCTTCAATCTTTTTAATCTAAAATCTCAAATTTTATATTTTTTTGTAATGTAGAAAAAATCCATGGTGAAAATATAAAATTTCTAAGTTAGAGTGAAGCTCTTAACAAGAGAAGATGAAGTCTAAGATTTTTGGCCTCTAAAATCTTCTATATCGCGCTCAATGTGAAGTTCTAAGTCGTGGTTAAGAGGTAGGAGATGACCTAAGCAGTAAAAATGGATTTTTAATGTGTTATTTCATAGTTTTGTAAGCAATCTAAGGTTTTCAGGAATTTGGCGCATCTTGCTCCAAATTTGTCGCATCATGCGCCAACTCTTTGTAAATTGGCGCATCTTGCGCCAATGCCTTAATTTTTTCTAGAATTTGTTTTCTATGGTAAGTTTTGGCGTACCGCTTTACATCTAACTCTAAGTAACTCAAATTAACTTTTATAATCATAATTAAACATTACTCTAACACCAAACCTTCACAGACAACACAAAACTCACTTTTATAAATAAAATTTGGTCTATTATAAACTAACATGTTTCAAGCCAGAAAAAATCAAATTCAGTGTCCAAAGTAAATCAAAACATCATAACACTGAAATCTAAACATCAAAATACCAAACTCAAACATTGATAGAGTTCAACAATGAAAGTAAATGCAATCCAACATAATAAAATAACTAAAACAAACAGTACTAGACAAAATGTTTCATACATAGATTAAGTTCAAATATCTTCTTTACTCTCTTCCTCCTGAATATCTCCCATAGATTGGTAGTGCACATACAAGTTGTAGAAGGTTTGATAAGGAAACTCTTCAATTGAATCCACCCCAATCCAAGCATGTTTCTTGAACATACGTACCAAACCATATTCAATATGACCAGTATATTCAAAATGTTCCTTAAGTCTCTAATTCAGGTGATCCAACATTTTAGAAATATTCCCAATTGCATGCATAAGATTTTTCTCTTCTTGATTCTTTTCAACAGTGCATTTGAATTGAATTAAGGCTAAATAGGTGATGAATACTGGGGTACTTGATCCATCAGTACATTCATATCGTTCTCATCTCTCATTCCAATAAAGTTGCAATAGACTTCTGGATCCATCGGCTTCCAAGGAAGAAGTACTTTTTTCCAACTCTCATAAGGTGCTTGCGATTGACTGCACATTAGGAAAATAGTGAATGGATGACCCAGTTCAGTAGCAGATCCATTGACAGTCAAATCCAAAACCGATTTCACAATTATTGCTCCATTGTCAACAAGTTTTCCAGCTTGAAGACACTAGTTCAAAATAGCACTCTCCTTAGTTACCTTACTGATTTTCTTAATAGGAAGTAATTTCAATGCAAAAAATATGTGCATGCCTTACAAGCAGAATTTAACAATGATGAAGGAAAATTTACATTTCCATCATCTCTGGCCTCCAAATTCATATCTTCATCCATAACGTATCGATAGAGCTCATTCATATTATGTCTCGTAGGGGTAAAATTTGCTTACTGGCAAATAGGTACACTTCAATCATAAACATCTCATTTATTCTTGAAAGAAAGAATTGCACAAATCTGCCCCACAAATAAACAATTCTGTTGTTGATTCCATGTAGATATGCATAAAACTCTTTCACCATTGGGACAACTATGGCAGTAGTAGTGTAATAAAGCACTTCCTATCGTACCTGCACAATAATCTTTCTCACTTGAGTATTCAATGTTTTGAATCCTTGACTGACAAATCCCCTTTCCTTGATTAGCCACTTCTTTGCTAGAGCTTGATCATGCAACTTTTGTGCATCAAAACTGATGATCTTTCTCCGGTTGAAAATTCCAAATCTAGCAGAATTTTTAGAGTGAGATGCCATTGGAATTGAAATTTAGTGACACTTCCTCATTTTCCCACCTAAAATGGACTTTAAAATCAACTTTTGGGAGTTATACGGAAAAGAACACCCCAAAAAACTACCAAAAATCCCCTTTTGAAATGATTTCAGTCATCTTTGTCATCGCGGCGCATCATATGTCGATTCTGGCACATCTTGCGTAAGCTCTCTGAAATGTGGTGCATCATGTGCCTATTCCAAATAATTTCCATTTTGATTTTGATCCAAAAAATAAGTTCAATTATTCCTTAAAATTAGGTAAATAAAGATGTTTTTAAATATTTTCTCAAATAAGCAGACTCTATAAAAATACTAATATAAATATACGTAAATATTCCGAACAAAAACATAAAATAAAAAAAACAACAATAAGTATGGGTTGCCTCTCATAAAGCGCTTGGTTTAATTTCATCAACCCGACATTCACAATCTTTATTCTAAGTGACCCAATGTTTAAGGCTCTTTAAAACCTAGTCTTTGACTATCAAAATATGGTTTCAATCTTTGTCCATTCACATTAAATATTTTTCCAGTCTTAGGATCTTCAAAATTAACAGCTCCATAGAGAAAGACTTTTACAACATTGAATGGCCTGTTCCACCTAAACTTTAGTTTTTCAAGAAATAATTTCAATCTTGCATTGTATAATAAAACTTTTTGTCCATGTTCAAATTCCTTTTTTATTATCTTCCAATCATGTCATTCTTTCATTCTTTCCTTAAAAATCCTAGAATTATCATAAGTTTCATTCCTAATTTCTTCAAGTTCATTCAATTGCAATAATCTTTTCTCACCAGCTTCTTTTAAATTGAAATTAAATTTTTTTTATAGCTTAATAAGCTTTATGCTCTAATTCTGCTAACAAGTGACAAGTCTTCCCAAAATTAATCTATAAGGGGACATTTTTATAGGTGTCTTATAAGCTATCATGTATGCCCATAATGTCGTATCTAATCTAATAGACCAATCTATTTTATTAGGATTTAAACTTTTTTTTCAAAAATTTTTTTAGTTTCACAATTACATACTTCTACCAAACCACTAGTTTGAGGATGATAAGCGGTTGCAATATTATGCATTATATTATAGTTTTCTACCAAACTTGCAATTGTTTCATTTCTAAAATTAGATCATCCATCGGTAATGATTACTCTTGGCATTCCATATCTTGTAAAAAATTTTTAATTAAAAATTTTGAAACACTCTGAGCATCACATCGAGGTAAAGCGATTGCTTCAATCATTATATATATATATAT
>JXCR01143454.1:156708-175194 GCA_002079205.1 Phalaenopsis hybrid cultivar
ATATATATACCCCTACCTTTGTTGAAGTTGTTGCAGGTTCTAAGGTTTCTTTCTTTCATAGCATTGGGTAACAATATGACCTATCCTTTATATTTCTATGACTCTCTTGCTCTTGGAGGGGAGAATAACTTTATTAGGGAAATCTGGTAAGAAAGGCGGCATGCTTGTATTGTTTTTGTCTGGCTTGGAGAACTCTACCCTTGCTTCATGTTGTTGCTTATTTTCAGTTGGGAAATTTTTATATGGTTGTCTTAAGTTAGAGTTTCTGTGCAAACACTTTAAAAATTTGAAACGGGTTGGCAATTGGAAAATTGGCCATTTGGATGGTCGTCACACTCTTATCAATTTTCAAGCGAGGAGGATTATGATCAAATCTTTGCTACGCGGATGATGCGTTTTGAAGAGGTGTTCATGAAAGTTCTTAAGTGGTTTGTGAATTTTGATCTGAAGGTGGAACTTCTGATTATTCCAGTATGGCTCTCTTTACCAGTACTGAAAGTTCATCTTTTTAACCACAAAATTTTATTAATTGCTTCTATGTTTGGTAAGCCATTAAAGTTATATGCTCCTATGTTTCATTTAACTAGGCCTTCTATGGCTAGAATTCTAATTGAACGTGAAGTGACATTGCCTCCCTCTCATAAGATTTGGATTGGATCTACCCACAACAGTTTTTGGTAACAAGTACAATTGGAAAGACATTCTTACTATTGTGGACATGGTATAATTTCTGTCATGATGCGACTCAATGTTTCCATCTCCATCCGGAACTATGGCAAAGGAACATAGGGCAATATCAACATATTTTGCCTATTAAGAAAGCACCACCAGCTCTAACTTTGGTGGTGACTGAGAAGGATACCATTTTGCCACACTTGACTGCTGGGGATGGTGGTGGTGGGGGTACTATTGTGCCTGACTCTGATATGGTTTATGGTAAAGTTAACAGTTCTCAGGACTTGGATGATAGTCATAATATTCCAAATATTTTTGTCCCCTCCTCTTCTGTTAATACCTTTCTGAATATGGGGAATGAAGTAAAAGGGTGCCACGATAATGTTGAAACTATAGGGCATTTGGTTAGAAATATGGATGTTATTGTTCCTCCTTGTCCTAATAATTCAATTTTCATGGAAAATGACTCCCCTTTACAAGGGAACAAGGGGGACAATGTACCTGGTACTGATTTAACTATGGGTGAGGTTTCTAACCTCTATGGGGAGGAAAGGAAAATTCGTAAATCACGACGGAGATGGAAAAAAGGGAGGTATGAATTGGCCAATCTTAAGCTTGGAATTAATCTTGAGTCTCTCGATCATTCTCATTCGGATGGGGAAATTAGACAAATCCAGACTAGATCATCTAGAAAGGGTGTTTCGTCTAACCATTTTTATTATCCTAATTTGGAATATCAGGGAGTTGTGGATCCTAACTCCCTTGGTAGGTTGAAATTGTTAACTAGGAGCCATAAATTTGGTATCTTTTTTATTTGGAGCCTTTGGTTTCTTCTACTCATGACCGTATCTTGATTAAATTTAAGCAATTTTCTTTCTTTTGTAACCTTTCTAATAAAATTTGGCTTTTTTGGTGGAAGCATATTGCTCTTGATATCATTGTTGATGCTGCTCAATTCATACAAACTCATTTCACGTTAGATGATTACTCGGGTTGGCTAACTTTTGTTTATGCTAGCACCTTGACTTCGGCTCGATATGATTTATGGAACAAAATTACCAGCACAGGTAGTATGATTTTTGATAATTGGATGGTGGGAGGAGACTTTAATATGATTTTGCATAGTGATGAGAAATCAAGTGGTCATCAGCCTGTTTCATCTTTGATTAATAATTTTGGCAAGGCTATAGTGGATCCAAGCATATCTGATTCAGAGTTTGTTGGCTCTAAGTACACTTAGAAGCAAGGTAAAGTGTTTGAGAGTATTGATAGATGTTTTGCTAATCAAGCTTAATTTACCTCTTATGGCTTTTCTCAGGTTCAACATCGCAGTAGCTCGGGTTAAGACCACAAACCTCTTTTACCGTCCTTTGATTTTTTTAAAAAAAACTTCTAACTATCACTTCCATTATTTAAATGTTTGGTTTAAGCATAATGTTTTTTTAAGACTTTTTGCTGATAATTGGAAGTTTCCTAAGGTTGGGAATGCTTGGTTCCGACTTTGGAAACTTCATAAAAGGGTTGCTAGTGCTTTAAGAACTTGGAATTGGGAGGTGTTTGACAACATTCATGCCAGGGTGACTAAGGCCAAACATACTGTTCATTATCTACAAGCACTGGATGAATCTACCAATGATATTGTCTCTCATCTACAAGACGCACATGATGAACTTATGGCTGCCTCCCTCTAGGAGGAATTTTTGCGATAGAAGGCGGGAGATACCCATTTCCCGTAGGTGGATAGAAACACAAAATATTTCCATGCTTGCATTAAATAGCATCAGGATAATAATTTTATTATTCGTATTAAATATGATGGGGTGAATTGGATTATTGGTACTTGAAATTAGGGGGATAGTGTCGTTCTATATTTTCAGAATGTTTTTCTTTCTCGACAAAGTGTTGGAGACATTGACTATGCTCTTTTTAATTATGTTTGGGATTATACGGAAGGTTTAGACCTTGGTGGTATTCTTACCAATGAGGATATTTTTAAGGCATTTTCTGAAACTAATTTTCCTTGACCGGACGGTTTCACCACTGATTTTTATATTAAATGTTGCAACATTGTTCTGAACGATGTAGTACAAGCCATTTAGAGTTTCTTCAAGGGTGAGATTCCGTGGAAGTATTTCTCCGCTGCCACTATGGTTTTGATTCCCAAATCAACCCATAAAACTAGTTGGGATCACTTCCACCCGATATCACTTACTTCAGTTATTTTTAAGGTGATTAGCAAACTTGTTGTTAAACCCTCCAACCCCATTTAAATTGGATTATCTCTCCAAACCAATCCGCTTTCATTCAAGGTTGGAGTATTACCAAAAATATTATGATTATGCTTGCCCAAGAATTACTTTTGGATATTGATAAGAAGTGTCAGGGTGGTAATATGATTGCTAGGCTTGACATTTGCAAAGCTTACGACTCTCTTAATTCGACATTTATTTTGGGGGTGCTTAAGGCTAGAAGTTGTTTTCCTCCTTTTGTCATATAATTAATAATTGTCTTATCTCCAATCAGTATAACATACTTATTAATGGTGAGCTCCATGTTTTTTTTAATGCTGGTTGTGGGATTAAGCAGGGAGACCCACATTTGCCAACTATTTTTATTATGGTTTTCGACTATTTCTCCCAACTTATCAATTATAACTTTACCAATTTGCCTAAGCTTCAATTTGATAACAAAGCTAATGTGCTTATTTCTCATTTAGCTTACGTTGATGATGTGGTGCTATTCTCTAATGCTTCTAAATATTCTATCAAGAAGATCCAACAATTTTTGGAAGAGTTTCAATTTATTTTGGGGCTTCAATTTAATGTTACTAAATGCCATCTTTATTTTGGTAAATTTGTCAATCAAAGTATTACTACTTGGGCAGCTAATTTTACTCATTTCTCTAGTTTTTCTCTCCCTATTAAATATTTGGGAGTCAATTTACTCAAGGGTCAGATTAAACAGACTTAATTGGATGAAGTTGTGGAGAAAATAAGAAAATGGATGTTAGATTGGAAAAGTAAGCTTCTGTGATTTGTGGGCCGTATTACCGTGCTTAGGAGCATTGTGAAAAGTATGCCTTTGTATGTTTTACAAGTCACACAAATTAAGGAAAACACACAAAATATTTTGGAAAGGTGTTTTAATAATTTTTTGTGGGCGGGTAATCATTCGGGTAAGCGGTGGTGTTCTTGGAAGGAGGTTTGTGAACATATTGATGTCGGAGGTTTGGGGTACAAACAACTCCATCACACTGCTGATATTAATTTATTTAAGCACTAGCTCAACTTCCAGAGAAGTAACTCTTTATGGGTTATTTACTTACACGAAAAGTATTGTAAGAATTATCATCCGACTTGTGTTATGTGGAGGATAGGTGACTCTAGGTTATGGAAGTGGATCCTTCAAGTCGGAGAATGGGCCAAGGAATTCAATTTTTTTTTGGGATTTGGGGTGTGGAAATGTATCCTTTGGTATGTTTCCTGGTCTTATGTGGAGTTTTCTTCTGGGGAGGATATCAATAATGATCTTTATGTCTTTGACACTTGGCTGAATGATTCTAAGAACATCCCTGTCCTTACTCAGCTGGTGGGGGCTGATGTTGCTAACTATATTTCTACTACTCCTTTTGATCTTCATATATTTGAATTTCCCAAGTTGAAGATGATTTCTATTGTTTCTATCTCTAAAACTATCTATCATTCATCTCATCATTTTCAGACTACTCCTTGGGGGACTAGTATTTGGAATCGTCTCCTGACTCCTTCTATGTTCTTTTTGGCTTGGAGGATCTTTCATCATTTACTCCCCTATGATGATATTCTCAAGCTCAAGGGTCAAAGGTTAGCCTCCCAGTGTGTGATGTGTAATGTTGATGAGGAAACTATGGAGCATTTATTTTTCACTTGCCCTTTAGCTTTTTGGTTTAGTATCGCTATGTACCCTACTAGGGAATTAATGTCCACCACCTATTTGTGTAACCCAGATGGAAGGCGTAATCATTTTCTTCAAATCTATCCTTTCATTATTTGTTGGTTCCTTTGGATGGCTTGAAATGATATTAATCATGTTAATGGCAAGGCACGTTGCTCTAATATTATAGCCTTTACTTTTAGAATATTTAAGTTAAGTGGAATGAATGATGGTTTTTACTATGGTATTATCAATTTTTACTCTCTTATACACCCTTCCCCAGGGAGGACAACTTTGTCGCAACTACCATTATTGGTGAGGTGGTGTCCGCCTCTTATTGGGTGGGTGAAAATCAATACGGATGGGAGTTAGAATCCTGTTAGTGCTAGTTTTTGTGGGGTTGCAAGAGATGACAAGGGTAACTACATTTTGTTTTTCTCTTCTCCTTCCTCTGCTGCCTCGCCTTTAGAAGCCGAATCTCATGCAAATTTGATGGTTGTTACTATTGTGGCTTCTTTGCATTGGTATAATCTTGAGATAGAGACTGATTCCAAGCTTCTCTTTGATATCTTAAATCTTGTTAATGACGTGATTTAGAAGATTGGGTACTATATTAATCGTATTAAATGTTCCTCCTCTATTATTTCTATTACCTAGAAGTTTATTCATTAGGAAGGTAATAGGGTGGCTAATTGGGTTGCCAAGCTTGGGGCCAAAACGTCTAATGTTTTAGTTGGTACGGCCCCACCCTCCCCCTTGAAAGTCCTGATGAATGGTGATTCTTTGGATGCTCCTTATGTTTGAAATGTCAGTGGTTGTTATAGGTTGTTTTGTGATTTTTTCTTTTTTATTTACTTAGCATGAAATTTTACTCCGGTTTCGGTTCACCTGGACTTTTCCACAATTTGCTATGTTTTGATGTAGGTTTGCTTCTAAGGTTCATCATTTCTTTTTGTGTGTTTTACCACTAGATTTTTTGGTTGTACTGAGCTAAAATTTGAAGATTTGTTTGATAGATTTAAAATGTGATCATCTGGAATTCCCTCTTTATATTATTGTTGTTTATATAAAGCTTGTGAACAATACTATATGTGGTGCTTTTAGGGAGACTGATTTTCTTTATCATGCTTTTCTCTTTAAATTTAACTCTGAAACTCCTTTATGATAATCTTTTTTGTTCAAAACTGTAGGTACTTTTTTCTCAAGATTTTTATGCCAATTCGAGGAATGAAGGGAAGGAACAACTAGCACTTCTTCATGTTTTGTTTTAATTTCCTACACTCATCTCTTGCGTTGGTTGGTCTATTTGGAAGGGCTAATTTGGTGGACATCGATGTCATATGTTGCGAAGGCCTTTCAACAATGCTCGATGTGATTTTGGGTATACGACATTGTACCTAGTTTATTTTTATGGTTTATATCTCCTTTGGTATTTCCTTGAGGACGTGTAATGGAGTTAAGGACCCCTCTTTGTGTTTGTGTTTATATTTTTTTGCACTTTTTAGATTCGAAGGGGCCCTTAGAGAACTTTTTTGTAAACTTTTTGTCTTTAACATGCTCTTTCCTTTATATATATATATATATATATATATATATATATATAAAAGAGNAAAATTAGAGGTATTTCATTTCTTTTTTAAATATTGCCTACTCTCTCACATTGATCACATGTTTTTATATAAAATAACATATCTAAATAGAGTAGGCCAATAAAATCCATATTGCAAAATTCTATGAATAGTTCTCTCATTCCTAAAATGACCTCCAAATTGAGAATCATGACATTTTTTGATAATTTCCTAAATTTTTTGTAAGGCACACATCGTCTCATTACTAAATCTTGCATTGTTAATATAAATAGGGGTCATCCCAAAAATAAAATTTTGCATCATAAATGAATTTCTTTTCTCGTTGTTTTGTTTGTCAATATGGTAAAATACCACTAATAATATAATTTACAGTATCAACATACCAAGATATTTCCCATCCTTTTACAGCATAAAATTGTTTATCGGGAAAATTTTCATTAATTTCTTTTTCCATGTCAAGTTTTTCTTCCCGATCTAGCCTAGATAGATGGTCAATAATTTGATTATCAGTCACTTTCCTATCGACTACTATAAAATCAAACACTTTCATCAGAAGTACCCATCTAACTAATCTTGGTTTCACATCCTTCTTTTGCATCAAATATTTAATAGTAAAATAGTCAGTATGCACAACACATTTAGCTCCAATCAGATATGACCTAAACTTATCAAAAGCATTCATAATGGCTAATAACTCTCTTTTAGTGGTGGTATACTTAATCTGAGCATCATTAAGAGTCTTACTCGAATTGTATATCACTTTAAAAATCTCATCATATCTCTGCCCTAAAAGAGCTCCAATTGCATAATCTCAAAATCACACATTAATTTAAAAAGTTTCTCCCAATCAAATGAAACAATTATAAGAGCATTGATCAATTTTTTCTTTTAAAGTTTTAAGGGTTTTAAGGCAATCATGATTAAAATCAAATTTTGTAACTTTTTCTAGAAGTTGGCATAAAGGCTTAGTAATTTTTGAAAAATCTTTAATATATCTCTTGTAAAATCCAGCATGTCCTAAAAAACTCATAACTCCTCTTACAGTAGTAGGTGGAGGTAAGTTTGACATAACTTGAATTTTTGCACGATCTACTTCCATGCATTTGTCTGAAATTTTACGCCCAAGCACAATTCCTCCTACAACCATAAATTGACATTTTTCTCAGTTCAATATGAGAGTAATCATTTCACATTGAACTTTTTCTAAATAATTTAGACATATTTCAAAATAAGTTCCAAATACAGAAAACTTGTTCATAAGGATTTCAGTTTCTTTTTCATTTAAATCACTGAAAATTGACATCATACATCTTTGACATATTGCAGATGCGTTACATACTCCATAGGGCATTCGCCAAAAGTGATATACTGTTTCAGAAGGACTAGTAAATATTGACATCATACATAATCCATAGAGCATTCACCATAAGCACTAGTAAATATTGTTTTCTCTTTATCCTCTAGAGCAATAGATATTTCATGATAATCGGTATATCCATCTAGAAAATAAAATTATTCGTGCCCAGCTACTCTATCCAACATCTGGTCCAAAAAGGGTAAAGAAAAATGATCCTTCCTGGTGACAGAATTTTATTTTCTATAATCTATGCAAATTCGCCATTCAGTGAGTAATCTTGTTGGTATTAATTCATTATTCTCATTAGTCACTACAGTAAGTCCTCCTTTCTTTGGAACACAGTGAATTGGACTTACCCAAGCACAGTCTGAAATATGATATATTATTCCAGCATCTAACCAATTTAAAATTTCTTTCTTAACAACTTCCTTCATCATAAGATTTAAACTCCTTTGAGGATCAACTTGATTCATGTTGATCTTCCAATAAAATTTTATACATATCAACTAATGTCCATCCAAAGGCTTTCTTATATCTATTCAAAGTTTCCAATAACTGTTGTTCTTGCGCATCTGTTAATTCTGAGGATACTATAATAAGTGTGAAGATCTAACATTGAATTTTTATAAATCTCCTAAAAATGCATACTTCAAATGTGAAGGAAGTGTTTTCAGTTCTAGTTTAGGAGGCTTCTCCATAGATGAAATCAAATTCTTATTACTTTTTGTAGGATCTAACATTTCAAATTTTTCCAGAACATAATCCAATTCTTCATTACTCACTTCCGTAAATTAATCTTGAATTTTATGTTCATCTTGATATACCACATATTACTTTTCAAATTGTCTTTCAAATGTCTTTTTGAAGCATTCAATTCTTAGATATTCATTAATATCCATTCTAAAGCATTTAATCTCTTTCTCTTTTGCAAGGGATCTCATTGATTTTGCAATATTAAATGTAACCTTTTGATCACCAACTCCAATAGTTAGTTCTTCTTTCTGCACATCTATCAAAGCTCTTCTAGTGGCATAGAATGTTCTTCCTAAAATGTCAAGAATTTCTTTTTCTTCCTCCATATATAATACAATAAAAGTCCACAAAAAATATAAATTTATCAACTTTTACCAAAACATCTTCTATAACTCCTTTAGAATTGGAAATCGAACGATCAACTAGCTGAAGAGTTACAATTGTAGGTGAAATATCTCTTAAACTCAACCTTCTGAAAATTGATAACAATATAAGATTAATACTGACTCTTAAATCACATAAAGCTTATCCAAATAAATTTTCTCGAATAACACAAAGAATTCTAAGACTTTCAAGATCTTTAAGTTTTTCAGGAAGCTTTTTCTGAATTATAGCGCTACACTTTTCACTGAGAGCAACAATCTAAATATCCACAAACTTTCTTTTATTATTAAGTATATCCTTCATGAACTTTACATATCTTCGCATTTGTTTCGAAGCTTCAATAAATGGAATGTTCACCGTTAATTTTCTCAATATTTCTAAAAACTTTGAAAATTTGTTATCTCTTTTTTTCTTCTTCAATCCTTGAGGAAATGAAGATGGTGGTCTTTATACAGTGATTTTCATTGATTTAATAGGACATTCTGACTCAAAATGAAAATCTTCACCAAATTTTTCAATTTCCACCTCATCTTTTTCAACTTCAAATTCCCCTTCTTTTTTAACTCTGTTTTCTAATTTATTTCCACTTCTTAATTGAATAGCCTTAATTTGCTCTTTGTTCTGATCTTTAAGATTTACTTCAACATTACTAGGCAACGTTCTTGGAGGTCTATTGCTAAGTGCAGTAGCAATACATCCCAATTGATTTTCCATATTTCTAATTACAGCTCCTTGAATTTGTTGTTGACTCCACATTTGCAATATCAACTCTTCCATTGACAACTTTTTCTCCTTACTTCACGAATTATTAAAACTTGGAGGGTAATAAGGTCTATAAGTTGGATTTCCATGATTTTTGCCAGCTATTTGTGCAGCTTACATAGATATTGCATCAGAATCAAGAATACTGGCTACTCTTTTTGGATTTACCCTTTCAAAAGGCCATTGAAAATTATTAGTAGCCATCCCTTCAATTATTAAAAACACTTCATTGAATGGTTTTGATATTAATGATCCACCAACCGCAGCGTCAATTATTGATCTAAGAGATTCAACCAATCCATTATAAAAAGTTTGGATTATTAACCAATTTGGCAACGCATGCTGTGGAAATTTTCTAAGGAGATGTTTAAATCTTTCCCAGGCTTCATAAATCGATTCCCCTTCAAACTGATAAAAAGGTGTAATATTATTTCTAAGCTTATCATTTTCTGAAGGTGCAAAATATTTAGATAAAAATTTTTGTGATAAATCTCCCCAAGTTATGATAGATCCAGCTACTAATGAGTTTAACCACATCTTAGCTTTATCCCTTAATGAAAAAGGAAAAATTCTATGTCTGAACGCATCATTCGACACTCCATCATATTTAAAAGTAGCACACAATTCAATAAGACTAAAAAGGTGTAAATTAGGATCTTCAGTTAGTGTTCCCCCCAAACTGATTATTTTATACCATTTGGATAATAATAGCTTTAAGCTAAAATAAATTGGCAGCAACATTAGGGTTTTGTATACTCAATTTAATTTCATTTTCTGTAGAATTAACATAATCTCTTAAAGGTCTCTAATGATGTTCATTTTCATTTCTAGCATTACATAAATTGCGAGCCATTTTACTAATATGGTCAAACTCTTTTTGTTAATTTCAAAAATTTTTAATAGTTCTTTCTAACTCAGAATCGTAAGGTACTAAAAACAATAAGTAATTTAAAATAAGCAAGAACACTTAAATAAGAAAATATTCAAATTAAACTACTATCACTTTTTTTTTAGTTTTAAAAATAAAAATACTATAAATTACAAAATAGCTTACTAATAATTTCCATTACTTCTACGTCAGCAGCACAAAAAATTTGATGTAGTTGGATTTTGTGTGTTACGTTTGTAAATATTTTTTAATATTACAAAATACACACACCAGATACAATAGCAAATATGCAAATTAATCCCAACAAAACTAACTTTAGTGAAAATATTTTTATCTTTTAAAAATCTTTAAACTACCAAATCGCCTAAAAATAACACAAGTATACGTACATTGAAGTAATAATGGGCTCTAATAGAGTCCTAGATATTGATCTCATAGGGAAGTTGGAAATGCCTATAAGTAAATTCTTAAGATTATAATGTACACTTCAATTTTTAAAATTACAAAAAGTAAAGCGCAAAATTTGAATATTAAATGCTAGTGTGAAAGATAATTTATATGTGTTGAAAGACAAAATTAACTAAACTAAATTTTAAACTTTCAAATGTAAACTTATAAGAACTAACAAAGTTTTTGTGATGGAAAGTTCAAATTTAAGACAGCATCCTTCCCTTTTACAATGAGTATATGTATTGTAAAGAAATTAAAATCATTTAAAAATATATATATAATTTTTTTTGTGCCAAATAGGAGCAATTTTATTATGTACCCTCTTCCTAGTGCATAAAGAACAATGAATAATCCAGATTTTTGTCCCTAATTCCGTGGTTAGGCTGGAAGGATACCAACTGCCACTCCATAGCTCCCACTAGTCCCTCATCTGGGGGCTAACGATCTCGTATCAGTTTCCAATCAACTGGACCAAATTAGAAATTTTAATCTGTCACCTTAAAATCTCCAATTTTGCATCCAAAAAAGTATATAACTCATATTATTCTCTCTCAACTCCATTGATAACATACTCTCCCATGAAATCAAATGTGATTCTCCCCGTGTTCTAGAATTCATAGCCCTTTTGTAACATATATTTCTCAACACATTTTAACATTTCAAATGGTCAGATCAAAAAGTAAATGAAGATCAAAGTTTAAATCATCAAATATTATTGACATTTAAAACCATATAAAACAAAATCAATTATTCACAAATCCATATCTTAAAATAGGGAGAATGATAAAGAAGACAACTTAGAATTCATGAGAAGGATACCATAAAACACAGGTTTCATATATAAAAATACATTTACAAAATAAAAGAAATAAAAAACACAACTTATCTCACAATCATTTTCAAGAAAATCATTAGAAGTTTTATTCAAGCCTTTGTCTCTTTACATGCACTCCCAATTCTCTCTTAGAAGTGTAATAAAAAAGAGATCTCTCACCTTCGCTCTCCTCTTACAATCATTGATAAAAATCTCTAAGCCCTTGACTTATTTCTCTCTCTATCTCTTCTTTTCACTCCCTTTACACGCCAAACACACACACTCTAGAAGTAATCTTCTTTTATTAGAGGTTTCCTCCCTCCAAGAAGAATTCAAAATTCCTCCAAAAATTCTAGCAAAAAGTCAACTCTTTTGAATTCAAAAGACATGTCCATTGATCAAAGAGACATCTCCCTTCATAAAAGAACTTTCTAAAGTGTCTCGATACATTAAATCACTCCAAAGAGTGTTTAGAACAAGTGTCCCTTTTGAAATTTCTGCAAAATTCTTGTCAAACAACATTAATAAGCAACAAGTCATCTCTTGTGCATCTTGCACCAAATCTGGCGCATATTGCGCCAACTCTCTGTCAAATGGTGCATCTGGCGCCAATCTGGCACATCTTGCATCAGTTTGCTAAAGACCGCATTGTTCTGGATTTTGGCGCATATAGCGCCAATCTGACATGTCTTGCGCCAATCTGGCACAGCTTGTGCCAGAATCCCAAAATTTGCTGTTTTGACTCCAATTTTTTTTCTTTTTGCTACTTTTTCTCTAAATACCTTAAATTTATATACCTGTAACAAAGAAAAATAAAAATAACCTTCTTTAAAGTGTAATATCACCAAAAATAAGCAAAAAATTTGTACTTAAAACTAAATATTATTTTGGTTTATCAATCATCAAGTGTAGAGAGCCAATTTACATCCAACAACCGTCCTTCATCCTATTAATCACCACCATTGCCGGACACCTTTTTATTTTGTCTACAGTTTTATTTTGTATTGTGAGTGAAGGAAGATAATTTAAAGGAACATCAAGACATTTTGTGGAGAGGATTTGAGATAAGTGTTTATATTTGTGACTACATTTGGTTTTAATTTTGATTTCTTGTTTGTGTGCATGCTTTCTACTTTTAAACTCAAGTGTGGTTGTGTTTTCTTAATGAATTTTGAGTAGTTTTCCTTATACTTTTCGTTAAAATGATAAGCGATTAAGTATTGAAAGGAGGTTGTGTGAAGTAGTAGAAATCGATGTTGGAAGAAGTTGTAACGATTTTAGACCATGTAGTTCATTTATTCCTTGATTTGGCCAAATAAGATGTTATTACCTATTGTGAGAACATGTAAAATTTGAGATGGTATTGTCTCAGTCAACAAATAGTAAGAATCACATTTGATTTTAGGGATGAGAATGTAGTTCATGGGGTTGAGTGCAATTAAATAAGGGAATAAACTTTCAAGAGTGTAGAATTAGAGGACTTTAGAGTGACAGGCTAAAACCCCCATTTTGATTTATAGTTTTAGGCTTAGATACGAGTTTTTAGATTGTAGGTGATGGGAAAAGAAGGAACTCTAAAGTCAGAGCTAGAATCTTCCCTACCTAATCTATCTTCAAAACTATTAAAACTATTGATTAGCTAATGTTATTTATAGCATCTCTAATAAGAATAAATAATATTATTACTCATATTGGAAAAACACAATTAGAATGTTTCCACAATAGATTTTCTATACTTGTTACTGATTCATGATAAGGAAAAAGATATTCTTTTTATATTGCCTTCATCTTGCAAATATTTAGATACATTAGTTAATTGCTTACTTTATTTTCAATTATCCAAAAAAAATATTACAAAAAGAATCGAATTTTCATTCCTATTATAGCATCTCTAGCTTAAGTACAAATATTTTTCTAAGTGGAACTTTGTTATCTAATTTCTCTTATTTTTTATAATGCATATTGTCAAGTTTTCTCTTTGGGTTGAATATTCGGGGCTTAATCAACAATTTCCATATTACTTGATAGCGATATGTATACTTATGTAGCATCCCATATTTAAATATTATAACTTTATTCTTATTTGTATCATAGTGAAGAATCAATGTAGCTTTCACTTAAGATCACGTTTTTGGCACCATTGCAAAGTAAGAATTATTACTAAGGAAATTAAGCATATAATCACATACATCATAGTAAACATCTATATTGATAGTCAGGATCAAGTTTTTGGCATCATTGCCGGGGAAAAATTTATAAAATTTCAAAACAGGTTTTTAGAAAGCAAACTTTCTATTTAATAAATTCTTGTTTAAACTCTAAGATTTATTAAAAGAATATTGTAGTGTTATTTTTATATAAAGTTCTTGTTTGTGTATTTTTTTATGTTTTATGTTTCATTTTATGTGTTTCTTAGTAATGTATGTGTAGTTCAGGTTTCATGAGACTTGTGTCTTATGATTCTAAATTAGAAAGAACTATTAGAAAATTTAAAAAATTAAAAATTATTGAATATTATCAAGAAATGACAAATCAAAATAATCATAATGCTGAAGAGTTTAGACCTTTCAAGGATTATACAAACCATATGATGGATGAACTTTATTATGGTATTCAAAAACCCATTGTAGTGGCTAATTCATTTGACCATAAACCCGCTATTATCCAAATTGTATCAAAAAATCAGTTTGAGGATACACTAACTGAAGATCCAAATTTATATCTTTCCAATTTTCTAGAATTGGGTGCTACATTTAAATATGATGGTACATCTGATGATGCTATAAGACTTAAATTATTTCCTTTCTCACCGAGGGATAAAGCTAACATATGGTTACATTGTTATCATCTGAATCTATTAGAACTTGGGGTGATTTAATGCAGAAATTACTTGCTAAATATTTTCCACCATCAAAAACTACAAAGCTTAGAAAAGATATTACATCTTTTTTCTAGTTTGAAGGGGAATCTTTTTATGAAGCATGAAAATGATTTTAAAATCTCTTAAAAAATTTCCACACAATGTTATACCATATTGGTTAATAATCATTCCTTTTATAATTGATTAGTTAGATCTCTTAGATCTATTATTAATGTCGCTGCTGATGGTTCATTGATGTCAATACCATTTAATGATGCGTATTCTTTTATTGAAGAGATGGCTACAAATAATTTTCAACTGACTTCTCAAAGGTTAAATCTTAAGAAAGTAGCTAATATTCATGAAACTGATGCTTTTGCAATGTTAGCAAATCATGTTGCTGCAATTCAAGGAAGTTAGACCAACTTGGAATGAATTTTTCTCAACCAATTGCAATGATTAAAGAGAATTCACTATACCAAATGGTATATTCTCAAGCATCATTATAAACTTTGAATGTCATAAATAACAAGCAAAATAACCCATATTTAAACTATTATATCCCAGGTTAGAAGAACCATCCCAACTTTAACTGGAATAATACTTCAGGTGGTAATAATCATCAATGGGGAAACAACCAAGTAAACCAATTGAGCAAATAGAACAACCAAGGGAATAGTAATTAAAGGTTTACTTATCCTCCAAGTTTTAACAGTAATTCATAATTTAAGGAGATGAACTTTTCCATAGAAGAAGTTGTGTTACAAATGGGAAATGAGTTACAAAGTCAAGGAGATATTGAGAATCAATTGGGACAAATAGCAAATTCATTAAGTAATAAATCCGAAGGAACACTTCCTAGCAATATAGAAGTAAATCCAAAAGATCAAAATAAAGAACAAGTAAAAGTCATTTAACTTAGGAGCGGAAGAGAATTGGAAGGTAGAGTTCAAAACGAGACTGAAGTTGAGAGAGAAGATATTGAAGAACCAAAAGAGGATGCTTTAAAAGGTTTAAAGAGACCTATTTCTCCACTTAAAATTAACTTGGAAAAACTACAACCTTAATTTCCTCATAGGCTCTGATGAAAAAAGTTGGATAAACAATTTTTAAAATATTTAGAAGTTTTTAAGAAGCTTACAATTAATATTTCATTTACTAAAGCCTTAGAACAAATGCCAAGTTATGTGAAGTTTATGAAAGATACTATTAATATGAAAAAGAATTTTGAAGATAACGAGACTTTTGCACATAGTGAGGAGTTTAGTGCTATAATTCAGAAAAAAGCTTCTTGAAAAACTTATTCAATGTGCAATAGGAGACTAATTTTATGGGAAAGCTTTATGTGATTTAGGTGCAAGCATCAACCTTATGCCATTATCAATGTTTAGGAGATTGAGATAAGGAGAGATATCCCCTACTATTGTAACTCTGCAATTAGCAGTCATTCAGTAACCTATCCTAAAGGAGTTATAGAAAATGTCCAAGTGAAAGTGGATCAATTTATCTTTCTTGTTGATTTCATTGTGCTAGATAAGGAGGAAGATAAGAAGATACCTATCATTTTTGGGAGACCTTTCTTAGCTAAAGGAAGAGCAAGTATAGATGTGCAAAAAAGAGAATTAACTATGTGCGTCAATGATCAAACAGTTACATTTAATAATTCTAAATCAGTGGAACATCCTGCGAAAGGTAAAGATGATGAACGTTATTGAATGGATGTGATAAGATATTTAAGGAATGTCATCTTAAAATGACTTATGAAGAAAAATCTAAATTGAAAGAGTTGGAAAGTGAGCAAGAAGAGAAAATAGATCAATATGAAGATTTATATAAGGAATATTCAAATTATGTTTCAGAAAGTTTAAAGTTTTGGACATGATTGAACAAGACAAATCTTTTTGTCCATCAAGTGAACAACCTCCTGAGTATGAGTTGAAGTAACTTCATAAACATTTGAAGTAAGCCTTTTTAGGTAATTCCTCAACATTACCTGCCATAATTTCCTCAAATTAAAATACAGAAGAAGAAGAGAGTTTGATAAAAACCTTAAAGAATTATAAGAAAGCTTTTGGATGGATAATTGCTCATATAAAAGGATTTAGTCCTTCAATTTGCATGCATAGAATTCATATGGAAGAGAAATGCAAACGCAGGGATGATCCTCAAATGAGATTGAATTTTTTTATGGAAGAAGTTGTTAAGAAAGAAATTTTAAAGTGGTTAGATGCCGAAATTACCTACCTTATTTCAAATTGTGCATGAGTTAGTCCAATTCACTATGTTCTTAAGAAAGGAGGAGTGACTCTGACTTTGAATGAACATAACAAGTTAATAACAACAAGACAAGTTACAAGATGGAAAATATGCATTGATTATAGAAAATTAAATCTCGTCAAAAGGAATGATCATTTTTCATTACCCTTTCTAGATCAAATGTTGGATAGACTAGCTAGGCAAAAATACTTTTGTTTTCTGGATGGATATAATGGTTATCACTAAATACAAATAGCTCTTCAAGATCAAGAGAAAACAACTTTTACCAGTCCTTATGGTACATTTTCTTTTAGAAGAATGCCCTTTATTTTATGTAATGCACCTGCTACATTTCAATGATATATGATGACTATTTTCTGTGATTTAATTGAAAAAGGGATTGAAGTTTTATGGATGATTTTTCAGTGTTTGGAACTACATTTAAATCATATTTAGAACATTTATCTAAAGTTTTTAAGCACTATGAAGAACTAAATTTAGTCCATAATTGGGAAAAATGTCAATTTATGCTAGTAGAAGGAATAGTTTTGGGACATCAAAATTCAGAAAATGGTGCGGAAGTAGACCCTGCAAAAATTCAAGTAATAGCTAATATACCTTACCTAGCAAGTGTGAAGGTAATTAGGAGTTTTTTAGGACATGCTAGATTCTACAGGCGAAATATTAAATAATTTTTGAAAATTACTAAGCGTCTATGTCATTTACTTGAAAACGATGTGATTGTAATTTTAATAAAAAGTGCCTAAAATATTTTGAATTATTAAAAGAAAAATTAGTCACTACACCAATTATTGTTTCACCAGATTGGTAAAAACTTTTTGAATTAATTTTTGATACAAGTGATTATGTTATTGGACCTATTTTAGGACAAAAACATGATAAGATTTTCAAAATTATCTACTATGTTAGTAGAACTATTAACGAAGCTCAAATTTATTATACCACAACTAAGAAAGAGTTATTAGTTGTAGTATTTGCTTTTGATAAATTCAGATCATACTTAATTGGAACTAAATGTATTGTGCATATAGATTATTCTGCTATTAAGTATTTAATGAAGAAGAATGATGCAAAGCCAAAACTGATAAGATGGGTTCTTCTTTTGCAAGAATTTGATTTTGTAATAGTAGATAGGAAAGGAGCTGAAAATTAAATTGTTGATCATCTATCCAAGGTTGAATTAGAGAAATCACTCTGTTTTGAAAAAAAGATTACTGAACATTTTTCAAAAGAGGAATTATTTAATGTTAATGAGTGGTGTGTTCCATGGTATGCCGACATTGTGAATTTCATTGTTAGTGATATTATACCCTATGGAATGACATACCAACATAAGAGAAAATTTTTATCTGAAGCTGAGACTTATTTTTGGGATGACCCATTTTTATAAAAACAAAGAGAAAAACTAATTATTCGAAGATATGTGCCTTTAGAAGAAACTTATGATATTATCCAAAAAATTCATAATTTTGATTTTTGGGGACATTTTTGTGTTGATAAAATATCATACAAAATTTTACAATCTAGATTTTATTGGCCTATATTATTTAGAAATGTTAACACTTATGTTAAAATTTATGATCGATGTCAACGAGTAGGCAATATTTCTAGGAGAAATGAGATGCCCCTCAAACATGTGTTATAAGTTGAGATATTTGATGTTTGGGGATTAGATTTCATGAGACAATTTATACCATCTCTTGGAAATTTATATATATAATTAGCAGTAGACTATGTATCCAAATAGATAGAAGCTGTTGCTTT
>JXCR01143454.1:175325-254989 GCA_002079205.1 Phalaenopsis hybrid cultivar
ATATATATATATATATTGTTAGCAGCAGATTACATATCTAAATGGATAGAAGCTGTTGTTTTACCTTGATGTGATGCTCAAAGTACTGCAAAGTTGTTAAGAACAAATATATTTTGTAGAGTTGGGATGCCGAGAGAAATTATAACTGATGGGGGAACTCAATTCAGAAATGCAATAATGGAGAAGTTTTTGAATAAATATCTGTTGACCTCACTTTTGGTTGAGGTTTAGTTTTTCCTCTTTAGTAGCCTAAGGTCTAGCCATTGACTTTTCTATTGACTATTCTTAGAAAACTAAACAAGGAACCCTCACCATCAGAAACTCTACACTTATTTTCTTATTGACTATTCTTAGAAAACTAGACAAGGAACTCTCACCATTAGAAATTCTACAATTTTCTATTGACTATTCTTAGAAAACTAGACATGGAACCCTCACCATTAGAAATTCCAAACTTCTTAGGTCTAGTTCTTCCTCTTTAGTAGCCTAGGGTCTAGCCATAGGACTTTCCTGTTGACTATTCCTAGCACATGGAACCCTCACCATTAGAAATTCTACACTCTTCTCTACTCAACTTGGAATTCCACATAATATGGAACCCTCACCATTATAAATTCTACCATCTTCTTTACTCAACTTGAAGTTGCACATATTGGTCCTAACCTCTAGCACTTAGTAGGTGGGGTCACTAAAAGGGAAGCTCAAGATGAGTTACCCTTAAGACTGCTGGACCTTAGGGTTGACCCTGGGTGTTGGCCTGGAGCTGAGGCACTCATCTATACTCACAATCACTCACAATCCTAAACTCAAATTTCTAGCCTAGGCCCCTTGATCTTTTTGGGATACTCATGTAGGTGGTACCCTAAACCTACCAGCCCTAGGGCTATGGGTTGACAAAGACCAGTACATAGAGACACAAAATGGGATTTCCTTTGTTCCATGGCTCATTTAGGGTGTTTAGTTACCCAATCCTATCAAAAATAATCTTGGCCTTTTGCCCCTAAACCCCCCCCCCAAATTACCAAAATGCCCCTCTATAGCCCAAAATTTCAAAAATTTCAAAAATTCCCAGAAAATCTAAATAAATCCAAAATATTCCCAATTTCATTTTTCCTAACCATCACATGACCCAATTTAGCCAATTTGACCATATTTAACCAAAACTCTCAAATTTGCCTTTGAGGGCCCAAATTTCCTCAAATTCAACTCAAATGTCCATGAATTTGATCTCAATTAACCCAATTCCAATACTAAGCTCAAATTAACTTTTGATATGGCCAAGCCAAACCAAATCAAAGCTTATATGGCCCATTATTTAAACCCAATTTTGATTTAGGTTAAAACCTAAATTTTGACCATATGACCTAATCTCACCAAATTGAGCCCATATCATGGTCAATTGGCCCCAATTAATGTTAAAAAATCTTTAAAACATTCTTTTACATCAAAAATAACCATCAATTGGCCTTGGTAAAGCCTCAAATCCATTTGATTTTTGCCTAAATCCAAAATTCCCAAATTTAGCCCCAAATTTGCTGAGTCCCCAAATTTCACTCAATTAATTGCCTTAACACCCAAATTGGCACACAATTCATGTTGAAAGCTCTTCATAGGGTCCCTATTGATCATTTAAAAAAATCAATTTGGACATAGCCCAAGGCTAACCCAAGCTAGACCCAAGCCTAGCTCAACATGACCAAATTGACTAAAATTCAAAATTCCCTCAAATTGACCCTTCAATTGAGCTCAAGCCTAACATGACCAAATTGATTAAAGTTCAAAATTCCTTCAAATTGACCTTTCAATTGAACTCAAATCATTTCCATTCTTCACCAAAGTTGTTCCTTGTGATCATCTACACCAAATGCAACAATCAATTATCTTCTATTCTTCACCAAAGTTGTTCCTTATGATCATATACACCAAATGAAACATTTATTTGGGCCACTCATCCTTTACCAAAGTTGTTCCTTATGATCATATACACCAAGTACAACATTTATTTGGGCCAATTGACATGGATAACCTAGACCAAAACCAATATTTGGTCATTTGCACCCACTTGGACCCATGCACTAAATGTGACCTAACCAGCCTAAAGTCACCAAATTAACTCCACCACAGGCACTAGTTGGACATAGTGACCAGTCCAAACAACATGAAACCACCTAAATCAAGCCCTGGACCAAAGGACTCCTAAATTAAGGGATATTATTTCCAAAAATGCATGTGCTTAAGATAGCCTTACCAAAATTAGATATCATTGCACTAAATTACTGTGACATATTCCCATGGGTTCCCTGAGCTCCTAGCCACCTCCCCCTAGTCGGCCGGCCAGCCTAGTGGCCAGAAAAGTTCAAAACTAAGAGCCACCCCCATGGCACCTCACCCAAATCAAACCTAGAGGCCAGCTCAGCCAAGTTAATTGATGGAGCTCCTCTGCCCTCCACCTAAGCACCACAATGCACCTAAACTTGTGCCCTGATAGCCACCCCATGGCCATTTTTATAAAAACTCACCTCCACGGCCATGGAAGGTGTGCTAAAATTTTCTTAGAGAGGCCTCTCCAAACTTCTCACAGAGCTTCCCTAAGATCCCCTCAGTGCTATTTTTCCCATCATTTCCCACTGTTGGAGCTCAATTTTGACCTTGAAACCTTGCCGGAAACAAAGGCAGAACCTAATACACCTCCATACTCCACCAAACTCAAATTAACTCTACCCACACCTTCATAACAGTGAATGAAGCTAAATCCCCATCAAATCCCCCTTCCATAGAGACTCTACCATAGCTCTAGACCAACACCCGAAATCGAGCTTGGTCAAATTCACACCTAGGCCTTATACCAAGACCAGGGACTCAATACCTAGCCTCCTTAGACCCCAAGAACGTTCCAAGTCCCTCTAATTGAAGCTTCACTTCTCATAGCAAAGGTATAAAACCTATCCTCCTCTAAAGCCTATTTTGTTTCTTTATTTTCTTAAAGTTAATTTGATTTCTTGATTACCATATGGATGTGTTTGTATCGCTTAGACAAGTCCATAGGATCAAACACAAAGTGATTTGCTTGAGTATAGGCTAAGAACTTAGGGTTTTAGTGTGGATGGTCACGGGATCATTCTATCGGGGACGATGATGGGGAGCTATTTGATCAAGCGTGTATCGAATGGATGGAGGAGATCAAGCTGGACAGCGCTTCAAAACATAAACAGCGGGCCGAGTCAGCGCTGAGGTGGATGACAACGTCAAATGGGAGAGCGTCGCGTGGAGCTTTGAAGCCGTCATAGGTTGAGGTGGCGTCACGCGTTTAATTAGAAAAATAAGGGTTTAACTAATTAATAAAATGACCCCTAAATTCAAAAATTCATAATTTTGTACAAAAAAATCATAAAAATAAAATAAAATAACCCTCTTGCTCAGTAAATAGAGGAGAATAATGTGGAATAAATTTCAAGTCCATTTGATGCTTATTTTATTTTTAATTAATGTAACATTGCTTTGAATCATTTGATTCTCTATGCATATTGACACATCACCTTGGCTTAAAATTTTGGCATATTGTTGCCTCTGTCAAGGGAAACATCCTCTGATTTTTCCAAATTCAGAGGAGGTTCCTAGACACAGATCCATATTTTTTAAGTTTTTGCACATCATTTCCTTAAAATAATCATGTAAATTAGCATGTTGATTAGAAAATTCCGAAAAAAATTTGGAAGGTCCACAATGACCATAGTAGCTTTTGGAAATAATTTCATCGGTCAAGTCATTTAAAATGTACTTAATTTCATGAGCATAAATCATTAAAATAATTATTTTTGAAAGATATGAACATTCAAATGACTTAATATTTAATCTCCACTATGGTTTATGATCCAGAGAACTTACCATAAAAATTTCAAAATATTTTGAGTACATTTGATAACTTAAATTGATTTTTAAAGATAAACATCTTTTTTAGCACTTAAATGATTTTTAAAAATCAAAATACAACTAAAAAATTTATCAAAACTTATTTTTTGAGTTCTCTGTGATCAGGGGCATTTTATAAAAATAAAATGATATTTAAAATAAAATTTTGATTTTTAGCCTACTTTTAATATTTAAACAATTAAAAATCCCTAAAAATCACAAAAATAAAAAAACTCATGAAAATGTTCTAAATTGCTTCCTAAGCAATTAAGACCATTAGAATATTTTTTCTGATTTTCTAAAAAAAGATATTGATATTTAAAGCTTAAAAATAAATTTTAAAGGCTAAAAATGAGTTTTCGTTAAAATAACTCCAATAAATCAAATAAAATTAATAAAAATATTAAATCTTCTCCTCCAAGTTCTCTGACCTTAGAGAGGCTTTTAAAAAATACAAAACTTAATTTTCCCCATTTAAAATATTTTATATTTAATAAATACTCCAGAATTTAAAATAATTCTTAAAATTAAAAAATAATGAAATTTGTCCAAAAGCTTCTCTGGTTTAAGTGTACCTCCAGTAAAAATTTCAAGGGATTAAGATTTACCTTGGTCAAGTTAGGAATTTTCTTTGAAAAAATATTTTTTTGAATGAAAATAATTGTATAAATTAAATTAAATTTTGAAAAATCACATTTTCTCCTCTCATGTTTTAATTGACCCATGAATGAGGTAGAATAAAAATTTCAAAGTCATTTGAATCGAATTTGACAAATTATGAAGTGTTAGAGCTATAGGGGCAAATATGTAATTTTGGAAACTTAGCCTTAATTAACATTTAGGCCTAAGTTAAGGAGGGAAATGGGTAACCTCTGATCTTAATAATTTATTTGATGTTTGAAACATAGAGGGGTTAATCGTAGGAACCAATCTCACTTTCCTCATTAAAAAGATAAGTTAATAAATTTCTAAGTTATTGAAATTTGGAGGTTTATTAAAATAAAATGAATCTAGGACTTATGGGTATGACTTTTGCAGTCGATAATTCATCAATTTAATACGCCTATTTGATTTTCAAATAAAATTTAAATCATGAATCATGATCATCTAAAGCTTGATCTTTTCAAAGCTAATTAAGACACTCACCTAAGTCTTAAGGTCTTAGTAGTGACTTAGGCTAAATCAAGTTTCGTTTAAATGAGGATTTGAAAATTAAATATCATTGAAAATTAAAACATTTTTCAAACACGATAAGCCTAATTAGGGTTAAAATTTGGCTAAGTGTTCCAACAACACTAACTTGCCTATTTAAGGGTCTTCACCCACATAATTCTTAAATTGAATCATAAGTGATAATTAACATATTCTTAGGGATAATTGAGACATCAATGTTCACTCAGCATTAAGGGTATTTACAGGATGACTTATTAAGCAACATAATAAGTTTAAAAGAACTCGGGATTTTCCCCCAGGCAGCGAGAGAGTAGCACGGACCTGCTTCTTTCTATAGATATGTTTAGTAATAACTTGAAGATCTCCTAAACTTAATATGTTTTACTTGACGAAATCATTCTTAATTAAAATCTTAAGGACCCACCAAGATATGACATAGGGTTAGGAAAACTAACAAAATTTTACTTCGCTATTTCATATAAACTGCCTTAACATGTCTTTTGAGTTTCAGGTGGTGGAACAAGAAGACTCACCAGGTACGCTTTTACAGTTTTTAGTGTTGTCTTTCTTGTAATTTCATATTTTGTTTTTCATGCTGTGTATCATACCTGCAATTTGCATGTTAAACAACAATGTCACTCTACTTGAAAACTAAAACTATCAAGATAGCCATAAAACCAAAACCAAAACCAAAACTAAAATTAAAATCAACCAAGATAAAATTCACCTCCACAACATTCAAAATATAAAACAACTCAAAATTTAATCACAAACATCATATAAAACAACAATTACAACTAAATTAAGATGTCTATATTCGATGATTGGGAATTCCTCGGAGGAGGTAACCTATGGTTGCTAATGAGGCTTCCCATAGTCTAAATGAAATTATTGAACTCATTAAGTTAAGTTTAGTAAATTCATTTGGACTAAATGAATCCAAAAGAAAATAGTGGTACCAAAACAAGGGAACCGTAGGATTCTAACCAGTGTCGCTCTAATCAACTTTAATTTGCCCCTACAAAATTTAAAAAAAAAACTTCAACCATAAGGCCACCTGATTTGACATTATAACTTGACACACTAGAAAACTCAAATTCGTAGTGGCGAGGAGCTTAGAGCTAGCATGTTGGGCATCACGGTCATCTTCAACAGCAAAACTCGTCTTCCCCAGCTAAACCAATTTTCCTTCCTTAGATTAAACAACAAAGCCATATGACTTCGAGGTTGCTTGCTTATGCAACGTAAATCCTCACTTTATCTTTAGGCCTTTGTACAACCCTGTTATACAATATAAGCCCTAACTCGCCTTAGAATTCTGAGGTTGTCATTTTTCACAACCTAAATCCTCACATCTTATAGACTATTTGTATGATAGTTTCACACGAATGTAAACCCTAACTAATAAAATTAGTAGGATAAAACACTTAAATTTTTCTCCTCAAAATTAAAGCCAAACATTAGGATAGCTTGGGAAGTCACTGGGGTTCTCCTCTGGATCCATGACATCCCCTAGTTCTTCCTCTTTTGGACTCTACAACAAATTGTTCCAAATTTGAACCAATCTCCTTTCACACCTCTACGTCTGATCTCATTGAAAATTCTTACCCTTTGAAACGCCTTAAAGATAATATTTCCTGATTTTTATCGAGGGTCTTATTAGGTGACTTATGTCATTTAAGATGTAATTAACTATAGAGGCTTGCCCTTATAAGAAGCATGTCTGAACCCAGCTTAAAAAAAAACCTATTTAATCCTTTATATTAAATAAGGGAAGTTCTCGGCAAATACAAAGGTTTGCAGACCAGACGGATGTCATACTTTTTTTTAGTTTATTTGATCGAGCCTCATCCTCAAGTCTTGTGTTTATCCTTCGGGATAGATACAGATAGGTAAAGTTTTCTTTCATTTAAATTATGAAAAATATGGGTTCGGTTTGATTTCATACTTTTACAAACTTCAACGTCCTTCCGAATCGAGTGACAAAATTTTGATTCCGGTGACCGACAACTTCGTAGGGGCAACTCCCCTCCAACCTAAAATAACGCCGACAGCTTGTGGCGACTCCGCTGGGGACAAGTTTTTCTCTCCATTCAAATCAAGAAATATTATTTTCACCCATCGGTAGTATGTCCATGTCCCTCTTGGACCAAATTACCTTGCTTCCGTTGGCATACTTTACTCATTTCTATCTTGGGAAAGTACAGCTAAGTCCTTGGACTTCACGACTAGCTATTCAACCATCTTTAAACAGAGAGGTTCAGAAGGCCACTAAGGACTCCTTAAATTTTCCTATGGGGTTGGACCCCAAATAGGTGTGTCGGTGGACTAGTTCCACCCGGGCATTTTTCTGCCACTAAGTAGGTCCCGCAATGGGTCCTACAATACTTCACATCTCCCTTCTAATTTGATTTGCTATTCCGTGAATGAAACCAAATCGTGTTGTGTTGCGCACACTTTGAAATTTTCTAATATTAACTAAATTTTACACTTTTTCTTAAAAATATATTTTAAAATACCCATAAATTAAGACCCGTTCTATCTATAGATCAACCTCTACTTTCAGCGCTCACACTAAAAAATTATGAGGTTTTTGGCCATATAGCTAATCCTAAAACTTTCTGTTTTCAAAGCCCGCTACAATAGCCTACCCAATGCTGACCTTTTCCTTCAACTTGCCAACTGATTGTAGCTACTGTAACGTCGCTCTCACCATCAAATTTGGAGCTAAATTTAAAGATCTCGAGGTCATCCTCGGGAAAGCTCCGTTTGAGGTAATGAAGATCGTCACTCTAGAAATGCAGGAGTCGTCTGCAGAATTCAACCTGAACTGCCTTCAAGACTTCCTTGCCTGCAAGAAGGCTAAAGCTACTGTTGTCGCGGCACTTGCCAAACCTACTAGCTCTGCTACTGCTAAGGAGAAAGAAGTGATGATTATTGAGGATCCGACTGAGGGATTAACTGTCTCACAACCTGTATATGAAATCAGATCAAGTTTGAGGATTGTACCGCTGACCCCAAACTCAAAGGAGGAACCGTAACAGAAAAGTTCAAAGGGCCATCAAAGCCCAGCTCCTGAGAAGACACCCATTGAGGAGGAGCCTCATCAAGTTGAAGAAGTATTACCAGAAATTTATCCACTCCTGCGAGGAAGTAGATTCCATCCTCTAACAGATACCGAGGGATATGAGAGTATCCGAAGGATTACTGCCACATTACCGTCACTTCATGGACACAATGAGGAGAGGAAGAAGTTCACTCCTATCACTCGAGTTAGTGCAGTTTTTAGAAGGCTTGCTACCAAAGAAGGATGTTCGGTTAGCGAGTTACTTAAACGAGTGGGAGATGCAATTTCTCCTCGCATGAAGAAGGAAATTTTAAAGGGTGTTAAATCAGCTAGACACTCCCACAAGACAGCTAGAGTGCCACCTACTCACATCCCCGTTTGGTCCTATTTAGGGAACATAATTGATATTGCAGTGATTACTACTAATTATACTGCCACCAGGACCGCAGGCTGTTGACCGGTTAAGTCGAGACTGAGTCCAAAAATCTTACCTGTCACCCATTATGGAGATATTCCTACAATCCAAAAGGCAAAGACAAGATGATTACCTGGCACTGTAACCAATCTACACCACGGGGAGCATACTTTCCCTTGACATACTGATTTTTCTACTAAGGCGCTCCGTCTTGAGACTTCATTATTGAAAAAGAAAAAGGTATGGATACCCAAGGTCGCCACACCGATACAGTCTAGTAAGCCCACGGGATAAGAAATGAAACCAGGATTTGAAATATCTGACATCGTCGCGACAATAGCCAGCGAGATGGAGGAACAAGTAGAGGATGTGCATCAGGGTCCTCCAGATCTTAAAGCAATCAAAGAATCGATAATTGAGGAAAAAGTTGAGAAACCAGAATCGAGATTTCTGAGTTAGCTCAAGAACACGGAGTTTCCGTCAATAGTGACAATGAGGATTTTCGAGTTGACTTGAGAACACAGAGTTTTCGTCGATAGCGAAAATGTAAATTTTGATTACAATGATTACCTGGAAGAGGATTTCATGGATGTCCATGTGATCAAAACCAGAGCCCCCACATCTGCGCGCAAGGCTCAACCTCACACCGAAGAGAACGCCATAGATGAGCTGCGTAGGGTTATCCTCCTAAGCGATGAGTAGGTTAGTCTACTGGAGAAAAGAATAGAAGAGATGAGTGCAGCTATGATCTCCATGGCCACCATTCAAGGGCAATCACAAGCATCGTAATTGGCTTCTGCAGAGATTATTCAGCCAGAGATCATACACATCTTGGATTAAAGAAGAGAGGCTACTTCAGCAAACAAAGATGAGCAACCGAAGAAAGATTCTCCATCAAGTGTCATGCTAGAAAAGGAGTTCAAGCAAATGGTTGAACAAGTGCAGAACGCTTTAGCCCAATCCAAGGGCGGTGCATCAATTTTAAAGGGTAGACCTTACCCGGAGGAGTTCGATGACGTACCTTTCCCTAAGGGTTTTGTGGCCCCAAACTTCAAAATATTTGTCGGGACTAGAAATCCCAGACAACATATAATGCATTTATGAGCCAGTTGTGGCAACACGAGAAATAATGAAGCTTTACTTTGCCAGCAGTTCGTCAGCAGCTTGTCAGGAATTGCTTTTGACTGGTACGCTGACTTGCCCAACGAGTCAGTTAAAACATTTTCTGAATTAGAACAGTTATTTGTGAAAAGGTTTGTCAGGGCACAACACCATGTGTCTATTGGAGAGCTCATGATAGAAAAGCAAAAGTCTAGCGAAACTTTGGCAGACTATATTTTGACGTGGAGAAACCTTAGCATGAAATGTGAAACTCGGGTACGGGAACATCATGATATTGAAATTCTACTCAAGATAATTTATGGGCCAATAGCATTCATGCTTAAGGGACTCACCATCAATTCCTTCGAGAAGCTACTTAGTAAAGCCAACAGTCTTCAAGAGGAGGTTAAGCACATGGAGCCACATGAAAAGTCTAAGGTGACCAAATTATTCAAAAAGAAACCAGGAGTAGTGGTGACCTTCGACAAAGGAGAGTAACCTATAAAGATATATGTAGAAGAACATCGTCACTCCTCTCATAAACAGAATAATCAATCCAACCAGCGGCCGCCTTAAGAAGGAGTACCTTGAATAGGGGATAAAAGAATATCCCTGTTGCAGCGACAGAAAGTTGTGTATTCCTTCAAGGATGAAGTTGTACCTAAAATATTCAGGAGTCTGATGAAGAAGCCAGAATTCAAACTACCAGATCCAAAGAAGCACAAAGAGGTGGATAAGAAGAATGAGTCAATCTATTGCCCATACCACTGGTTTCTTGGGCACACTATAGAAAAATACTTTGTCTTTAAGGACTGGCTCGAGAAGAACCTCAAGGAAGAGAATATAACAATCCTGAAGGAGTATCTAAGAGAACCTGAAAAAGGTTCCATAAACATGATATCGGCTGAGACAATCTCCTCAATCAATCTGTATACTGGAACAGATGGATGGATTGCAACTTGGGATGAACTCAAGAGGGTCCTTAATCACATACAAGCTTCAACGAACACTGAAGAAGGATGGAATGATGTCTGGAGCAAATCATCCAAGAAGATACTAAACAAGATCCAGTCTGCATCAAAACAAGCCTCCATTCAGAGTCTGCAACATACCAAGCCCGGGATGAAGATTTTACCAGGAGATCCGTCATCGTCGAGAACAAAGAACAAGAACAAGAAAAGCGTCACTGCAAGGATTGATAGTACGGAGGGTAGGATAGGGGCTTTCTCTACTAGATTGGTTGTCTTGGATTCAGGGAAGAAAATCCTCAAACCCCTGACTTTGTATGATTATCTTTTTGTCCCTCTAAGGTCTTATGAATATAATAATTGTGATTTCGGATAAGTTTTAACTATTTCTGATGATAACATAGCTGATTGTGACCGATCTAGCTTCAATCTCGATCCCCAAAATGATCCTCAAATCATACTCGAGTTTGATGAACTCATTGTCAAGTCCAAAGAAGACAACAATAATACTGCTTACGATAGCACCGATAACAAAGATCCAACTCTCGAGCATCGTGTTGCACCATTGCCATTAACTTAGATCTCTCTGATTAAGAGGAAAAGACACTAGAAGATTCCACAATGATATCTCAAAAAGAAGAAATCACAGAAGTTAACTTAAGGAGCGGAAAAGTGTTACCACTAAGAACAGCTCCAACAGACAAAGGAAAATAGATAATGACTCGAGATGACATACCCCCACCTCCATCAATGGAAGAACCACATGATCAAGATAAAGTCGGAGGATCATACAAAGTAGACTACAACGTGCTAGCTCATCTTAGGAAGTTGTTGACCAGACTAAGCATCTACGATGCTCTGATTCTGTCAAAAGAGATGAGAGAGTATCTGGTTACAGCTTTGCTTGACCCAAAAATTTTCTTAGCTCAGTTGGCCAGTACATCTTCAGAGGAAGTTTGCTCGTTGAAATAACAGCCTAAGCTAACCTTCATAGATGAAGACTTGTTGCTCGGTACCGTCGACCACAACCGTCCTCTCTACATCTCCGTCAACATCGGTAGATTTGTGTTATCCAGAGTTTTAGTGGATCCTGGAGCATCTCTTAACTTGATGCGGCCTATGAAAATTGGCTTATTTGGATATTGAAGCTCAAGAGATTATACCGATAATACGATGTTAAGAGGATTCAAACAAAAGGGAAAAAGAGCCCTCAGATCAATTACATTACTTATGAAGGTTGGAGAACTCGTGACAACCGTTAAATTTCATATCATCGACGCTGAGACCTCTTTTACTGCTCTATTGGTTCGACTGTGGATTCATGAGCACAAAATGGTTCCATCATCTCTACACCAGTGCATTAAATACCTCAAAGATGGTCAAGAAAATTGAATCAAGGGAGACCTACAACCATTTTCAGTGCATGAAGTTGGTATCCATGAAGATGCTGCCTACTACATACCTCCAAAGAAAAATGTCATCTCGGGTGAGATTCTCACAAATAAAGACAAAGATTCAGAAGAATCACAAAAGGAGGCCATTCAACTCCGCTTCAGCAATCTTCCACCACTCCTTTACAAAGAGATGGTGAAAGGCCTTTTAGTTCGTGCACTTGAGGTCGAGGCCGGGGATGTGGATGAGGAAGGATCAATTTAATTGTTGAGCGGACTAGGCCAACTATGAACATTGGTGATGAAGATATTTTTTAAGACGAAATAATGATGACAAGATGGAAAATACCTCAGTACGAGATATCCCTATAAGAACAGAAAAGAATGAATATGAAACAATGTATGATCGGATAAACCACTATGTGAATACTATGACCCTACTCTGATTCTCCCTCAAAAGGTCGAGAGTTTAGAGGTCAAGGAAGTCCTTAGTGTTGGTTCAAAGCTGAACCTCAAAAGGTCTAGAGTTTAGAGATCAAGGAAGTCTGTAGTGTTGGTTCCAAGCCGATCAAATTTTACTGTGCTTCTACCTCTACTGAGCTTGAAAAACATGTAAATTTGGATGTTGATTCTAATGAATTAATAGAATTGCCTTTTGGTTACTTCTCATCTTGTGTTCAAAAATTAATTCAACAGGGACACTTGCCAAAACAAATGCCGAAAGATAAATTTCAACTTTTTGAAAAACTATAGAATGGTAAAAGTTGAACTCCAAATTCAAAAGAAGATCTCGGATTTGGTACAGTCGGACCAGTCCATGATTCTGAATTTTGCATGGTTGTTACTGGTGAGTCAGAAGAGGATTGCCTCGGTATAAAGGATGACTCTACTGATCAACCAATAGAAGATGCTCTGCCAAAATTTGAGGAAGAATTAAATCTAACATTGATGAATTGAAAGAAATTAACCTCGGGACTGAAGAGCGACCTCGGCCTACATTTATAAGTTCTTTACTTAATGACCAAGAATCTGCAGAATTGATCAAACTATTAAGAGAATTCAAAGATTTCTTTCCATGGAGCTATTATGAAATGTCAGGACTGTCCGCAAAGGTTACAGTCCATAAACTTGGGTTGGACAAGAATATAAGCCCAATAAAACAAGCTCCAAGGAGAATGTGCCTCGAAATAGAACAAGTCAATGACGAGGTGAAGAAATTGATAAATGTCAACTTTGTTAAAGAAGAACAATACCCCACGTGGTTAGCCAACATTGTACCTGTTAAGAAGAAAAATGAATAGATCTGTGTTTGTGTTGACTTCAGAGATTTGAACAACGCATGTCCAAAAGATGAGTTTTCACTACCCATACCAAGGATGATGGTGGATATCGCTTCAGCACATGAAATTTTCTCTTTCATGGACGAATTGTCTGGATACAACCAATTCAAGATGGCTCCCGAGGATGCAGCACTTACAGCCTTCAGAACACCGATTGGAATTTTCTGTTATACAGTGATGTCGTTCGGCCTAAAGAACGTCAGAGCAACATATCAGCGCGCAATGACGAAGATTTTTTACGACCTCATTCACAACCAAATAGAATGCTACATGGATGATTTGTTCATCAAAAGTAAACGAAAAATAGATCATTTGTACGATTTGAGGATCGTGTTCAAATTATTATGGCAATATAATCTCAAAATGAATCCCTTAAAGTGCGTGTTTGGTGTTACCTCCAGGAAATTTTTGGGATTTGTTGTTCGTCATCGGAGAATCGAGATCGACCCGGATAAGATTAAAGCTATCTTGGAAATGCCTCCCCCTAAAACCTTGAAGCAGCTATGTTCCTTCCAAGGGAAGTTGGCATATGTGAGACGCTTTATTTCTAAGCTCTTAGGTAGGTGTCAGCCTTTCTCAGCATTAATTAAAAAGGATGCCAAATTTATTTGGGAAGAGAAATGTCAGTGAGCCTTTGAGGACGTAAAATAATATTTAATGACACCTCCTGTCTTGGCAGCCCCTATCCCAGGGAAATTATTGATACTTTATACCGTGGCTTTAGATGACTCTCTCAGAGTCCTCTTAGCCCAATTCAATGATGAGGGTAAGGAAAATGCGGTCTACTACTTGAGTCATCGCCTAATGCCGACGGAGATAAGGAATCCACCTATTAAGAAGCATTGTCTGACATTAATATTTGCCACCCAAAAGCTTAGACATTACATGCTTTCTCAGAAGATTACCCTGATCTCAAAATTTAATCCATTGCAATATCTGATGACCCGACCAACACTTTCGGACGTCTAGCAAGATGGTTGATGATCTTATTGCAATTTGATATAACTTTTGTTCCCCTCCGTGCAATATTGGGATAGATACTAGCAGACTTTCTCGCTACACACCCACTGCCAGCTGGGTCCTCTCTCAACGACTAATTACCAGACGAACAAACACTACAAATGGAATTATCCAGTGCGCAATGCTGGGAGATGTACTTTGATGGCACCTCGTTAGCTGGAAAAGACAGGATCAGGCACAATTATACCAGGCAAAGAAAAGATTGGTTTGATCTTTATCACGCTAGATAAGGGTATGTTGAAGTTCTCGTACCACCTGACAGAGCCGTGCACTAACAATGAAGCAAAATACAAAGCTTTAATCAACGGATTGGAAATGGTAATCTCAATGGATATAACAAACATTTTCATCTACGGTGACTCCCAACTCGTCATCCAGCAAGTCGCCGGCTAATACAGAATTTTGAAACCAAGATTAGTAGAATACCATTGGCACACGATGAAACTCTTAGAGCAGATCCCCGATGTGACTTTCTACCGGATTCCAAGGGGAGATAATGCCCATGTCAGTGCTCTAGAAAAACTTGCTAAGAAAATGGCGAGTCCCCCGGAGGATTACATTAAAGTCACAGTGTAAGGAAGACGAGTCTTGTCTCAGATCGACTTTGAAACTCTACATAAGCTTGAAAAAGAAGAAACAATAAATACAGTTACAGACATCAATAAAGATCGGTGCAAGCCATTAATAAAATATTTGCATACTGGAAAGCTTCCAAAAGACAAGTCTGAGGTGCACCACATCACAAAAAGGGCTACGTCTTACGCCCTGATGGGAAATGTTCTCTAAAGAAGATCATTCGACCAGATGTGCCTAGGTGTTTGAGTAGAGCTGAAGCACAGAATATTATCAAAGAGGTACATGCCGGATTGTGTGACACTCATCAATCAGGGCCAAAAATGAAAATGAAGATCAAAAGAATTGAATATTATTGGCCAGCAATGATGTCCTACTGCATGGATATAGACAGAAAATGTCACCAATGCTAAGTGCATGAGGTGGTCTTACACCAACCTCCGAATGTGCTACACCCAACTGTTGCCTCGTGGCCATTCGAGTGTTGAGGCACGGACATAATAGGTTTGATAGACCCTCCATCTTCTAAAGGGACACAGATTCATACTTGCCGCTATAGATTACTTCTCCAAATGGGTAGAGGCAGTACCGTTACGTGAGGTTACGTCTCGTAGCCATTCGAGTGTTGGGGCACAGACATAATAGGTCCGATAGACCCTCCATCTTCTAAAGAACATACTTATCGTTAGAGATTACTTCTCCAAGTGGGTAGAGGCAGTACCATTGCGTGAGGTTATGGCACAGCACGTCCTTCAATTTTTTAAAAGCCAGATCGTCTACCGTTTTAGAGTACCGTGAAGAATAATTTCTGATAATGGGATAGCTTTCAGAAGTATAAAGATCAACAATTTTGTCAAAAGACATTGGATAGATTGGAGATACTCTACGATTTACTATCATAGAGCAAATGGTCTAGCTGAAGCCTTCAACAAAACACTGGTACAAACTTTTAAGAAAACATTGGATGAAAACAAAAGGGATTGGCACAACAAACTATTAGAAGCCTTGTGGGCCTACCGGATGACTTTCAGGACTCCCACTCAGTGTACACCCTATATGCTTGTGTACGGAGACGAGGTCATGGTACCGCTAGAAGTCCAGACACCATCTCTCAGAGTTGCCATTGTCAACCAACTCACAATGAAAGAAAGTGCAAAACTCAGACTTGAAGAACTGGAGAGTCTTGAGGGAAAACGGCTGGAAGCACGACATCATTTGGAGCTTTTCCAGGCAAAGATGGTACAAGCCCATGACAAATTGGTCCACCCAAGAACATTCAAAGTTAGTGACCTCGTACTTGTGCTCAAAAGGCCTATTCTTGCACGTCGCAAAATAGGTGGAAAATTCGAGCCAACTTGGGAGGTACCATTTGTCATTGAAAAGGTCTATACAAGAGGAGCCTACCAGTTAGTGGACTTCCAGGGTGAGAGACCCATGTTACCAATAAACGAGCGATATCTGAAAACCTATTACGTAACCTAATGTCTCTTGCTTTGAAACTTTGAAACTTTGATTGTTTTAGGGTTATCTATATGGCTGAATGTCTATGACTGGGTCCAAATTTTGTAATTAACCTTAATATAAAGAAAATTTTGAGAAAGAAAGTTTAAACTTCAAATTTTCTTCTTTCCACTTTTAAGTATAATGTTCCACTAAATTAAGCAAAACTAATACATAAAATAATCAATTCATTACACCAAAACAAACTAAATTTACTTTAATAAACACTTTGTTTTATTCTTGTTCATGCTAAGTTTCAGGCCACTAACATTTTTCCTATCGTCTGCAGAAAAATGTCGGGACAGAGACTGATCTTTGCTTTCCTAGATGGATGGAACCTCACATTAAATGAGGATATGGCGCCGCGGGGCGGTACCATAGACTTCAACGTGGATTTCAACCAGGTTGACATGGACTACAATGGTCCTCTAATTGACGTAGTCAGTTGCAAAGAGAAAGAAAGACTGCCTTCACTACTGAGAGTGGCCGCTAAAGATAATGTGTCACGCAAGGGCAAGAATGTGATAACAGAGCAAGATCTGATGGAGGGGCCCAACCGTCTGCCCTCCATGGTAGCTACACCAGCCGAGGGCTTAATAGCTACCAATAATGAATGACTACCAAGTACTCCGCTTCGCAGGATGCAACGCAGGAACGCTAGCCGCAAGAAGCAGAGAGCTTTTCTACGACAAGAACACAAACGTCAAAGAGAGACGTACAACTTGCTCACCCCTATTCCTGAGGGGCATATTTATGATCTAGACCTAAAAGAAACTTCTGCTAGCTTACCCTCAGACACACTTTCAGTTTCAGATGTTTTGTGCAAGGGTTGCCCGACGTGCAACGTTGAAATACCGACCGGGACATCAGCCTTGAGTGCTTTTGTAGAATGCCTGGACAGCAATGTTCTGCATCTACAACATTTCAGTACATTGGAAGAACATTGCTGTCCAGGCTTTTCTACAACATCTACAACATTTCAGTACCTAAAAGAAACTTCTGCTAGCTTACCCCTGGTATGGTAGAATACTACAAGATAAGCAAAGTAAATAAAGAGAATTTGAGTTCTATGAAGAAGTTCAGGGAAAGTTCATCAATATATTGGAAGGCCTGGAGCTGTACACCAGGGTTTTCTCCGATACTGATGAAAGAAGCATTCTGGACTATATCTTTGATATAAAGGCTGAGCGGGCCTTCTCATGGAAAGGACATATTCTGAGCCAAAGAAATGGATGAGAGGGAAGGGAAGAATCACCATCCAGTGTGGCTGTTGTTATAACTTCACAAATGACAGACAGAGGAATCCGCCTGGGATTCTCAGACATGATCAAGTAGATCTGCTACCGCCAATGATAAAATGAATTATTAAAAGAATGGTCAAATGGAATATTCTACCTCCTACCTGTACTCCCAACAGTTGCATTATCAATATCTATGAAGAGGGTGATTGTATTCCCCCATAAATTGATCATCATGATTTTGTGAGGCCTTTCTGCACGGTCTCATTTCTGAGTAAAAGCAATATTTTATTTTGGAAATAAATTGATAACGTCTGCCCTGGTGAATTTAGAGGTTCTGTGGATATTCCTCTACCCGTCGGTTCAGTACTTGTTCTTAAAGGAAATGGTACAGACGTTGTCAAACATTGCATTCTAGGAGTACAACACTGTAGGGTGTATGTGACTTTCCGTAGGATGGATGACAGTAAAATGTCATAAGGATTTCAACTGGACCCAGAATTGGAAGAGTTACTTCCATACAAGCTGTGAGAAGGTTGAACCTTTAAGTACATGCGAAGGGAACTCTTATCCTCGAGCTTAACTTAGAAGGTTTATTTGATCAGGAGCTCAACATACCTGCAAAGAGGGTTCACTTTCTTTCTTTTAACAACATGACATGTATCTGATGTATTCAGTTTACAATGTATTCATAGCATGAGAAGTTCTCAATATATTTCGACATGGACTACATAATGTACCTTTTGAGGCGTTAGCCTATGTTTGATTTATGACATCTTTGTTGGAGCAAATTAATGAAATTTCTCTCAAATTATGCCTTTCTGTTAGTTGTCTTTTTGTGCGAGGGATGAAAGCCACGAACCACACGTTGGTTCAGAATTTCAATGAACAAAGAACGAAATAACAAATCTTTAACAATAAATAAAATTTAAATAAAAATAATCATCAAATAAATAAACAACAAAACAAATTTCTTTTAAAAAAAATCAACCAATTAAAATTAAAACTTTAATGACATATTTTTGAAAAACTAAATGTGATAAAAAAAACAAGGAAATGAAACGAATTTGTTGAGTGGATCCTCTCTTTTTTAAAGTTTCCTACTCTTGTGCATGCAGCACAACCATCTTTATCTACCTTCACTCTCTTCACATCCTCGCAGAATTTTGCATTCTGCACAAAACCCCACAAAGCTCTACAAATCTTCTACAAAATCAGCCTTTCCACATGATACACTTTTGCAAATTCATCACCACAAGTTCTTTGTAAATTTCAATTCTCATTTTTGAATTAGTAGCTAAATTCTGATTCTCACCTTTTGAGGTCGATACTTAAATTTTGACTCTCTTCATCAAATTGATACCTAAATTTCAATTCTCACATCTTCGAATTGATACCTACATTTCAATTCTCACATCTTCGAATTGATATTCATTTCAATTCTCACATCTTTGAATTGATATCTACATTTCAATTCTCACATCTTTGAATTGATACCTACATTTCAATTCTATTATCTTTGAATTGATACCTATATTTCAATTCTCACATTTTCAAATTGATACCTACATTTCAATTCTCACATCTTCGAATAGATACCTACATTTCAATTCTCACATCTTCGAATTGATACCTACATTTCAATTCTCACATCTTTGAATTGATACCTACATTTCAATTCTCACATATTTGAATTGATACGCAGATTTCAATTCTCACACCTTCGAATTGATACCTAAATTTCAATTCTCACATCTTTGAATTGATACCTAAATTTCAATTCTCAAATCTTCGAATTGATACCTACATTTCAATTCTCACATCTTTGAATTGATACCTACATTTCAATTCTCACATATCGGGATTGATACCTACATTTCAGTTCTCATTTTCAAGTCCGTACCGAAATCCTGATTCTCACATTTTGAGGTTGATACCTAAATTTCAACTCTCTCCTTGAAATCGATAACTAAATTTCATTTCTCACATTTTCAAGTCAGTACCTAAATCCTGATTCTCACATTTCGAGGTCGATACCTAAATTTTGACTCTCTCATTGAAATCGGTACATAAATTTCAATTCTCACATTTTTGAGTCAGTGCCTAAATCCTGATTCTTAAATTTCAAGGTTGATACCTAAATTTTGACTATCTCCTTGAAATCGATACCTAAATTTCAATTCTCACATCTCGGGATTGATACTTACATTTCAATTCTCATTTTCAAGTCAGTACCTAAATCCTGATTCTCACATTTTGAGGTCGATACCTAAATTTTGACTCTCTCCTTGAAATCGATACTTAATTTTTAATTCTCAAATCTTTGAATCTGTACCTAAATTCTGATTCTCATCTTTTGAGGTCGGTACCCAAATTCTGACCCTTCTTGTCTTTTTAAAATTGATACTTAAATTTCAATTTCCATCTCGAGGTCAGCACTTACATACTGATTCCCATCCTTTATAGATATCTAAAATTTTATAACTCAAAATGCACTCTCTGATCTTCAATGAGAGTCCCTACTCCTTAACTTCAATCATACGATCAGCCACTAGTATCCTCAGCAGAAATAAAACAGATCACAAACACAACTCTACACATACTTCCGGGTTTGTTGACTTAGGAGTTTGTATTGGCTTTGGTTGATCTCGTCGGTCAACGTCAATACACGCAGTGTGCTTGCCGAGCACACCACACCTATTGGGGGTCCATTTGATGACCTCACTTTTGGTTGAGGTTTAGTTTTCCCTCTTTAGTAGCCTAAGGTCTAGCCATAGGACTTTCATATTGACTATTCTTAGAAAACTAGACATGGAACCCTCACCATTAGAAATTCTACCATCTTCTTTACTCAACTTGAAGTTCCACATATTGGTCCTAACCTCTGGCACTTAGTAGGTGGGGTCACTATAAGGGAAACTCAATATGAGTCATATTTAAGACTGCTGGACCTTAGGGTTGACCCTCGGTGTTGGTCTGGAGCTGAGGCACTCACTACACTCATCTACACTCACAATCACTCACAATCCTAAACTCAAATTTCTAGCCTAGGTCCATTGATCTTTTTTGGGATACTCATGTAGATGGTCCCCTAAACCTACCAGCCCAAGGGCTATGGGTTGACTAAGGCCAGTACATAGAGGACCCAAAATGGGATTTCCTTTGTTCCATGGCTCATTTAGGGATATTAGTTACCCAATCCTATCAACAATACCCATCTTAGCACTTTTTCCCTAAACACCCCCAAATTACCAAAATGCCCCTCCATAGCCCAAAATTTCAAAAATTTCAAAAATTCTCATAAAATCTTAATAAATCCCAAATATTCCCAATTTAATTCTTTTCAAATACCACATGACCCAATTTAGACAATTTGACCATCTTTAACCAAAATCCCCAAATTTACCTTTGAGGGCCCAAATTTCCCCAAATTCAACTCAAGTGTCCATGAATTTGATCTAAATTAACCCAATTTCAATACTAAACTCAAATTAACTTTTGATATGGCCAAGCCAAACCAAATCAAAGCTTATATGTCCCATTATTTAAACCCAATTTTGATTTAGGTCAAAACCTAAATTTTGACCATATGTCCTAATCTCACCAAATTGAGCCCATATCATGGTCAATTGGCCCCAATTAATGTTGCAAAATCTTTATAACATTCTTTTACATCAAAATCAACCATCAATTGGCCTTGGTTAAGCCTCAAATCAATTTTATTTTGGCCTAAATCCAAAATTCCCAAATTTAGCCCCAAATTGGCTAAGTCCCCAAATTTCACCCAATTGATTGCCTTAACCCCCAAATTGGCATCCAATTCATGTTGAAAGATCTTCATAGGGTCCATATTGACCATTTACAACAATCAATTTGGACTTATCCCAATGAAAACCCAAGCTAGGCCCAATCCTAGCCCAACATGACCAAATTCACCAAAATTCAAAATTCCCTCGAATTGACCCTTCAATTGAGCTCAAAACCACTTCCATGCTTCACCAAAGTTGTTCCTTATGATCATCTACAAAAAATTCAACATTTATTTTGGCCAATTGACATGGCTAGCCTAAACCAAACCCAAGATTTGGTCATTTTCACCCACTTGGACCCATGCACTAAACGTGATCTAACCACCCTAAATTCAACAAATTAACTCCACCACAGCCATTAGTTGGACTTAGTGACCAGTCCAAACACCATAAAACCAAATCAAGCCATGGGCCAAAGGTCCCCCAAATTAAGGGATCTTATTTCCAAAAATGCACATGCTTAAGATATCTGCCATGGTCCAAAGGTCCCTTAAATTAAGAGATTTTATTTCCAAAAATGCATGTGCTTAGGATATGCTTACTAAAATTAGATATCATTGCACTAAATTGTTGTGACATATTCCCCTAGGTTCCCTGAGCTACTAGCCACCTCCCCCTCGCTGGCCGGCCAACCTAATGGCCAGAAAAGTTGAAAACTAAGAGCCACCCCCATGGTACCTCACTCAAATAAAACCTAGAGGCCATCATAGGCAAGTTAATTGATGGAGCTCCTCTGCCCTCCACCTTAGCACCACAATGTACCCAAACTTGTGCCCTGAGAGTCACCCCAAGGCCATTTGTATAAAAACTCAACTACACAACCATGGAAGGTGTGCTGAAATTTTCTTAGAGAGGCCTCTCCAAACTTCTCACAGAGCTTCCCTAAGATCCCCTTATTTTTCCCCACCAATTCCCACTGTCGGAGCTTAATTTTGAGATTGAAACCTTGCCGAAAACCAAGACAAAACCCAATACACCTCCACACTCGACCAAACTCAAATTAAATCTACCCACACCTTCACAATAGTGAAAGAAGCTAAAGCGCCATCAAATCCCCCTTCCACATAGCCTCTACCATAGCTCTAAACCAACACCCGAATCAAGGAGTCAATCCCTATCCTCCTTAGACCCCAACAAATGTGCCAAGACCCTCTGATTGAAGCTTCACTTCTTAGAGCAAAGATATAAAACCTCACCTCCTACCGAGCCTATTTCGTTTCTCTATTTGCTTAGAGTTTATTTGATTGCTTGATTACTATATGGATGTGTTCGTCTCACTTAGACGAGTCTATAGGATCAAACCCGAAGTGACTTAGTTGAGTCTAGGTTGAGATCGTAGGGTTTTAGTGTGGACGGTCACGGGATCATTCTATCGGGGATGATGACGGGGAGTCGTTTGAACAAGCGTGTATCGAATGGACAGAGGAGATCAAGCCGGACAGCGCTTCGAAACATAAACAAACATAAACAACGGGCTGAGTCAGCACTGAGGTGGATGACGACATCAAATGGGAGTGCGCTGCATGGAGCTTCGGAGCCTTCGTATATTGAGGTGGCATCGCCTGTTTAAATAGATAAATAGGGGTTTAATTAATTCAGAAAATGACCGCTAGTTTCAAAAATTCAGAACTTTATATAGAAAAATCATAAAAATAAAATAAAAATACCCTCTTGCTTAGTGAATAGAGGAGAACAATGTAGAGTAAATTTTAAGCCCATTTAATGCATATTTTATTTTTGATTAATTAAACACTTTTTTGAATCATTTGATTATCCATGCATATTGACACATCACCTTGGCTTGAAATTTTGACATGTTGTTGCCTCTTTCAAGGGAAACATCCTCTAATTATTCCAAAGTCAGAGAAGGTTCCTAGACAGAGATTCATATTTTTCAAGTTTTTACACATTATTTTCTTAAAATAATGATGGAAATTAGCATGTTGATTAGAAAATTCTAAGAAAATTTTGGAAGGTCCACCATGACCAGAGTAGCTTTTCGAAATAATTTCATGAGTCAAGTCATTTAAAATGTACTTAATTTTCATGAACACTAAATAATTAAAATAACTAATTTTGAAAGATATGAATATTTAAATGACTTGATTTTTAATCTCAACTATGGCTTATGATCCAGAGAACTCACCATAAAAATTTCAAAATATTTTGTGTACATTTGATAACTTAAATTGATTTTTAAAGATAAACATCATTTTTGGCACTTAAATGATTTTTAAAAATCAAAGATAACTTAAATTGATTTTTAAAGATAAATACCACTCTTAACATTTAAATAATTTTTAAAAATCAAAATATAAAAAAAATTTATCAAAACATATTTTTTGAGTTCTCTGTTATTAGGGGTATTTTCTAAAATTAAAATGATATTTAAAATAAAAACTTGATTTTTAGCCTATTTTTAATATTTAAATAATTAAAATTCAAAAAATATCACAAAAATAATAAAACTCATGGAAATGTTTTAAATTGCTTCCTAAGCACTTAGAATTAATTAGAATATTTTCCTGATTTTCTAAATTAAGATATTGAATTTTACACCTTAAAAATAATTTTTAAAGGCTAAAAATGAGTTTTCATTAAAATAACTCCAATAAATCAAATAAAATTGAGAAAAAAATGTAAAATCTTCTCCTTTGAGTTCTCTAACCTCAGAGAGGCTTTTCAAAAATACAAAACTTAACTTTCCCTATTTAAAATATTTTATATTTAATAAATACTCCATAACTTAAAATAATTCTCAAAATTCAAATAAAATTCAAAAAATCATGAAATTTTGTCCAAAGGCTTCTCCAATTAACCATGGTCAAGTTAGGAATTTTCTTTGAAAAATCCTATTTTTGCATGAAAATAATTGTATAAATTAAATTAAAATTTTAAAAATCACATTTTCTCCTTAGATGTCTTAATTTACCCATGAATGAGGTAGGATCAAAATTCCAAAGTCTTTTCAATCAAATTTGAAAAAATATAAAGTGTTAGAGCCTTAGGGGCAAATGTGTAATTTTAGAAAATTAGCCTTAATTAACATTTAGGCCTAAGTTAAGGAGGGAAATAGGTAACCTCTGATCTTAATCAATTTATTTGATGTTTGAAACACAAGGGGTTAATTGGTAGGAACCAATCTCACTTTCCTCATTAAAAATATAAGTTAATAAATTTCTAATTATTGAAAATTGGAGGTTTATTAAAATAAAATGAATCTAGGACTTAGGGGTATGACTTTTGAAGTCGATAATTAATCAATTTAATACCCTTATTTGATTTTCAAATAAAATTCAAATCATGAATCATGATCATCTAAAGCTTGATCTTTTCAAAGCTAATTAAGACACTCACCTAGGTCTTAAGGGCATAGTAATGACTTAGGCTAAATCAAGTTTCATTTAAATGAGGATTAGAAAAGTAAATATCATTGAAAATTAAAACATCTTTCAAACACTACAAGCCCAATTAGGGTTAAAATTTGGCTAAGTGTTCCAACAACACTAACTTGCCTCTTTAAGGGTCTTCGCCCACATAATTCTTATATTGAATAACAAGTGATAATTAACCTATTCTTAAGGATAATTGAGACATCAATGTTCACTGGTATTAAGGGAATTTACAAGATGACTTATTAAGCAGCATAATAAGTTCAGAAGAACTCAGGATTTTCCACCAGGCAGCAAGAGAGTAGCACGGATCTGCTTCTTTCTCAAGATATGTTAGATATCTTGAAGATCTCCTAAACTTAATATGTTTTTCTTGAAAAAATCATTCTTAATTAAACTCTAAAGGACCTACCAAGATATGACGTCGGGTTAGGAAAACTACCAAAATTTAACTTCTCTATTTCATATAAACTACCTTAACATGCCTTTTGAGTTTCAGGAGGTGGAATGAGAAGACTCGCCAAGTACACTTTTACAATTTTCAACGTTGTCTTTCTTATACTTTCATAATATATTTTTCATACTGTGCTTTCATACCTGCAATTTGCATGCTAAACAACGATGTCACCCTGTATGAAAACTAAATCTATCAGAATAGCTACAAAACCAAAACCAAAATTAAAATCAACCAAGATAAAATTCACCTCCACAACATTGAAAATATAAAACAACTCAAAATTTAATCACAAACATCATACAAAACAACAATTACAACTAAATTACGATCTCTCTATTGAATGATCGGGAATTCCTCGGAGGAGGTAACCTACGGTTGCTAACAAGGCTTCCTACAGTTTAAATGAAATTATGGAACTCATTAAGTTGAGTTTAGTAAATTCATTTGAACTAAGTGAATCCAATAGAAAATAGTGGTGAACCGTAGGATCCTAACCGGTGTCGCTCTAATCAACTTTAATATGCCCCAATAAAATTTTAAAAAAAACTTCAACCATATGGCCACCTGATTTGACATTATAACTTGACACACTAGAAAACTCAAATTCGTAGCGGCGAGGAGCTTGGAGCTAGCATGGTGGGTAGCATGGCCATCTCCAACAGCAAACCCTGTCTTCCCCAGCTAAACCAATTTTCCTTCATTAGACTTAAACAATAAAGTCATAGGACTTCGAGGTTGCTTACTTATGCAACGTAAATCCTCACCTTATCTTTAGGCATTTGTACAACCCTGCTATACAATATAAGCCCTAACTCACCTTAAGATTCTGAGGTTGTCATTTGTCACGACCTAAATCCTCACATCTTCCAGGCTATTTGTGTGATAGTTTCACACGAATGTAAACCCTAACTAACAAAATTAATTGGATGAAACACTTAAATTTTTATCCTCAAAACTAAAGTGAAACATTAGGATAGCTTGGGAAGTCACCGGGGTTCTCCTCTGGATCCATGACATCCCCTAGTTCTTCCTCCNCCTTAAGATTCTGAGGTTGTCATTTGTCACGACCTAAATCCTCACATCTTCCAGGCTATTTGTGTGATAGTTTCACACGAATGTAAACCCTAACTAACAAAATTAATTGGATGAAACACTTAAATTTTTATCCTCAAAACTAAAGTGAAACATTAGGATAGCTTGGGAAGTCACCGGGGTTCTCCTCTGGATCCATGACATCCCCTAGTTCTTCCTCCTTTGGACTCTATGACAAAATGTTCCAAATTTGAACCAATCTCTTTCACACCTCTACGTCTGATCTCATTGAAAAGTCCTACCCTTTAAAAATCCTTGAAAAAAATATTTCTTGATTTTTATCGAGAGTCTTCTTAGGTGAATTTTGTCATTTAAGATGTAATTAACTATAGGGGCTTGCCCTTGTAGAAAGCATGTCCGAACCCAGCTTAAAATAAACCCTATTTAATCCTTTATATTAAATAGGGGAACTTGTCAGCAAATACAAAGGTTTCGCAGATCAGACATATGTCATACTTTTTTTAGTTTATTTTATCGAGCCTCATCCTTAAGTCTTGTATTTATTCTTATAATAGATACAAGTTTTGAGGTAAAGTGCTCTTTCATTTAAACTATTAAAAATATGGGGTTATTTTGATTTCATCCTTTTCTAAACTTCAATGTCCTTCCAAAGCGGCTGACGGGATTTCGATTCCAGTGACCGACAACTTCTTACGGGCAACTCCCCTCCAACCTAAAATAGCGCTGACAATATCATATTAACCATAAAATTTCTACTCCTTATCATCCTCAGACAAGTGGTTTGGCTGAATTATCCAATCATGAAATTAAAAGAATATTAGAAAAATCTAAAAATCCAACTAAAATGGATTGGTCAATCAAACTTGATTATGCTTTGTAAGCTTATAGGACTGCATACAAAACTCCTATAGGAATGTCCCCGTGCAGACTAATATTTAAGAAAGCTTGTCACTCACAAGTTGAACTTCAACATAAAGTAGATTGAGCTATTAAAGAATTTAATTAAAATTTAAAGGATGTTGATGAGGAAAGGCTATTGCAATTGAAAGAGCTCGAAGAGATGAGTGAATCTTATGAATGTGCTAAGATTTACAAAGAGAAGAAGAAGATGTGGCATGATCGGAGGATTTTTAATAAAAATTTTCAGCCAGAGCAACAAGTTTTGCTTTATAATGCAAGGCTAAGATTATTTTCAGAAAAACTTAAGTCCAGGTGGATGGGCCCATTTATTGTGATAAAGGTTTTTCCCTATGTGATAAAGGATATCAAAGATCCTAAAATTGATAAAGTATTAAAAGTGAATGGTCACAGACTAAAATCATACTTTTTAGGGGACCAACTTCAATTAAATGATTTTATGATGTTGGGTTAACCAAAATAAATACTGGTTACGTCGGACTGACGACATTAAAGCAAGCGCTCTGTGCGAGTCAACCCATAATTATCTGTGTGTTTGTTTTTATTGTTTTAATATTGTGTCTAATTTATAATATATTGGTAGTATTTTGAATATATAATGATTTAGTGAATATTCTAAGACATTAAATGATGACTTAAACAAGTTAGATTGAATATTTAGACTTTAAGATGACCTGCGCTAAATTGAACACTGGCGCTTAAGCGCCAATATCCGGCGCTTAAGTGTAGCAGTTAAAAACATTTGTGAATTTCAGTTTCTATAACTTTTAACCTTGATTTTGTTGTATTTAACATGGGAGAGCAGTTTTAAGACGTGTCTAGAAGTTATAGAAGAGTTTAGAGCTTATAAATAGAGGGTTTATGTAAGGATTTTTACCGTAATTCAATTTTAACCCTAAATCCTAAGTTAAAAGATAGAGTTTTAAGAAAAATGTCTTCTAAGAGAGTGATTTGAAGAAAAAGGAGGAGGAAATGAGAAAGAAGTTCATTTATTAGAGTGCACAAGAGTTATATAATGGTTTCCTAGCCGTTAGTATCGAAGGAACAACGAAGAAAATCACTAAAATTGGGGATGACATGGGTTCAATTAAAGCAAAAGTGATGGAAGTTAATGCACATTTGGATCATATGGGATGGCAACTTAAGATGAAGTTTAGCTATACCAATTTTATAGAAGAAGCGGACAAGCCTATGTATTTGAAGAGCAAATAGATTGAAGAAGATTTAAGTAAATTTATTAACCATCATCCATTTTGTCATATTTACATTCTAAATTTTGAAGGAGAGACTAATGATAGGCCAAGAATCATTCCACCAAACAAAGAGCGGAGTGTTTTGTTTAGTGTTTGTGGGTTTCGTGTTTGTTTATTTCTTTTAAGTGTGTTTAGTATGTTTTTGATATTATAATTGTCTACTATTTGTGTTTAAGAATCTTTTCATCCAAGATTATTTGGATTGAGAATTTTTGTATTAAAAATGTTTCTAATTGTTTGTGAATGAATATGTGTTTGTTTGTGTAAAAATTTTGTGTTATTTTGATTCGAATTAGTTAAGATTGGTGAATCTTGAGTAAGAGGAGAGTTAAAAGGGAATAAAATAGTTATTTAAGATTTATGAAACCATGTAGGGTTGGTAGACTTAAGCTAGAAGTGTGTTTCACTTAAAAACAAAAAAAATCAAAATTTGTGCACTGACACCTAAGCGCTAAGTCCCTGTGTTTAAGCGCTGCCTATACAAAGAGACGGGCACCAAAGTGCTGAACCATTTGCGCTTAAGCGCTGGTTCATGTAAACCAGTTTGTGAATGGTTTTAAGAGATGATTCAGTCCTAAATATCCATTTTCACACCTCGACTTCATCCCCTTCCTCGAGCTGTCACAATGTTGAAGTTAGAGCACACCCTATTTTGAAGATTTCTTCGTGATTTGGAGCAAAAATTGCTATTAGATATCCTTGAGATAAGAGCTTCACTTTTATGTAAAAAATTTTTATATTCACCATTTATTTTGAGCACATTCTTGATCTACCCGAAAGTTATTTTTAATGGTGAAATTTTGAGAAAAATCTATGGAAACTACAAGGATTTAGTAGTTTAAGCTCTTAGGAGTTAAGTTTAGTGATTTAGACTTGAATTTGGAATTTATTGTGAATTATATATATATTTAGAAATGGCACCAAGAATGAAGAGGAGGAAAAAAAAGTCTCAATTTGATTCAAGCAAGTTTGTGAGTGCTAGAGCTCAGGATTGATACAATGATGCACTGTAATAAAGAAAGTTGATTTATGAGCGTTGTTTTAAAAGCCCGGGAGGAGATGTATAGGATTTGAATGTTCGCTGCCAATGAGAATAGTTGTGTTATTTTTCTACTATAGTAGTGACTTCTATTCTGTAGGAGTTTGCAAATCTCCCTAAAGCTGAAAAGGAAGAAGTCATATTTAGAGGAAAGACAGTGCCTTTTTCACCTGAGGTGATAAATTAGTTTTATTAATTTCCCCCAAGCACTTTATGTTTTTATTTGAACTATAGTCCAAATGAGGAGGAGTTAGACGAGATCATTTCATTGTTGATTGGAGGAAGAGGATTATGGAAGATAACCAATGAGAGAAGAGTCAATCTCCCCACTTCAAAGTTGGATGCCACTACAAAGGCATGGTACTATTTCATTTCTGCTCACTGTTGCCTACCAATCATCTTAGTGAAGTGACCTGTGAATGAGCAAATTTGAACTATTGTATCGAGCAGTTAAAGCCCATCAACATTGGAGCCTGATTCATAGTGTTATTACCAGTTTTGTTGTTGCCGCTACTACTGAAGGTTGGGGATTTGCATCCTTGATATTTTCTTTATGCGAGTAAGCTAGAGTTAGATTTGATAGCTGGGAGGAGCTATTGCAGCCACTCAAGCCTATTACTAGTGTGAATGTGAAATCTTATTCACATCATTCAATTTTTGGCTGGAGGGGTGGATTTTTCAGTAGTTTAGCTTCTTCGACATCTAGAGCTTCCACTTCACCTATTTCTACATCATTAGGTCAGACTTCTGGATTTGATTCTCAATCACAACTATTGCAGAAGATCTTGGATAATGTTAACTACACTACAGATAAGGTATTAAAATTAGAAAATTTTGCAGAACATATAGATGGATAAATGAAAAAATGTAGTAATTATGAGGTAGAATACAAATTAATTATAAAAAACCTTAGGAGAGGTAACCAAGATGTAATTTTTCTTAATATCCAAGATATTCATCGTATGAACCTACAACTAATTTGTGTAGTGATGAGAGTGGTGCAGAAGATGAAGATGATTAGACTAGATTCCATAGTTTAGATTGATTTTTATTTTATTGTGTGAACTTTTAATGGTGAAATTATTCTGTACTTTTTATATTCTGAGATGTAATTGTTAAGACTATTAGTTTTTTTTATATTTGTTTTGTTAGACACTGTTGTAATGTATATTTATTTTTATGGTAATAATTGTGTTAACTGTGTTGTTTAGTGTATTTAGTTAGTTTGTCTTGAACTTAATTCTAATCTTTGAAAGGTTTAGAATATTTCTAACTTGAACATAGGAACTTCATGCTTTAAATTTTAAATTTACTAACAGATATTTCCTTTATGTTGCATTTATTTCTTTTTATTAGTGTGTTTGTTTGCTTTTATGATATCCTCCACTGCATAGAAGTCTAATTAATCTTTATATGTAAAGTAAATTAAAATTTGATCAATTTAATTTTTACTCTTATTTTTAATTTTTGTGCTAGCATATTTAGGATGTAGAAATTTCTGTTAGCATGTATTTTTAGTTTTTCATTCCTGCCTATTTATATATGATGCTAAAATGTTTTATCCTAGTAAAAATTTAAGTTTGGGGAGAGGTTAAAAATTTTTCTTAAGACTTGAAATTTATTTGTTCTCCCAGGTACTTCAAATAAATTTGATTTTGATTTAAAGAAAAATGATCATATATATGAAGTTATATTAGGGAAGTAAAATTATGAGTATATAAATGAGTAAGAGAATTTAGTTAAAATTTATAGTATTGAAGAAGAACTTAAAGTTTTTTTTTTTTTTTTGTGGAAATGACTAATATTGTGTAACTATCTTTAGTAGAAGAAATTGTATTTTTTTGAAAAATGTAGATTTTTTTTTCAAAACTTAAATTTCTTTTATTAAATGTAATTTTCAAAAACTATTATTATGTTTTTAAGAGAAGGAAATATATCAACTCTTTTCTTTAGGAAAGGAAGAGTGAAATTCAATATCATTAAAGATCTATCCAGATATAGTAATCCTTGTCAGAGAAAAAGGAAAAAGAAAAAGAAAAAAAAAGTTAAAAAAGGGAAGAAAAGCTTGAGTAGTGCCTAATTAAAAATTTGTTCCACATCTAATCTTTTTAAAGTATAAAACTTGAGAAAATCTTGAGCTTAAGGATATAATATAGTAAGTAAAATTATGCTTAAAATTTTTTTTTTTAAGTGGACATTATAAAATGCCTAAACTCTATATTTTGAGATTCTACATTATTTTTTAACAAGATAGAAACTCAAATTTTCAGACTTCTTTACATTAATAATTCTAAACTCTAAGTTGGTCTCATTTACTAATATTGTTCTAAATTGGATAACTATATTTCAACATCAAAATCTTAGAAACTCCTAAAGAAACTCATATACATAATATACTTTTTTAGTTTTTTAAAATATTGAAGTGTCACTTGAGGACAAGCAACAATTTATGTTTTGGGGATTTTGATGCACCTAAAATATATAGTATTTTTGTGCACATTTTTATACCTATTTTTTGAGATATTGCGCTTTAATGAAATGTATTTTTATATTTTTCTTTCAGGTACAATACGATTGATGAAAAATGGTAAAATTAGTGAAAAAGGATCAAAATTGGAGCAAAAAAAGAGAAGTTGCCAAAAATGAAATGAGGCGCCTAAGTGCTTAGTACTAGCTCTTATGTGCTAGTTATTCAGAGAGAGTTGCGCCTAAGTGCCCCGTGCATAAGTGTCAAAAGTAGATATTTGATGATTCATTGAATTTGGATGACTTTTTGAAGAGGAATTTGAACCAACCCTTGGTAAAAATGTGGGAAATAGATCATTAACACAAAAATTCATTCAATTGGCTTTTGAAAAAAGTCAACTTCTAAAAGATTCATTAAATGGATACACATTCTGAAGAGACACCAAGGAGCCTCTTGGATTTTTTTTAAAGAAAACTTAGATTATCAGGTGAGGAAAGCCAATCCACATCCAACATCCATCATTCTTCCTAGTAACTGCCGTCGTCGCCGACCACCTTTTTATTTTATTTTGAGTCTTAGTTTGTATTGTGAGTGAAAGAAGAAAATTCAAAAGAACTTCAAGATATTTAGTGGAGAGGATTTGAGATAAGTCCTTATTTTTGTGACTAATTTTGGTTTTAATTTAGATTTCTTGTTTGTGTGCATGATTTCTATTTTTAAACTCAAGTGTGGTTGTGTTTTCTTAATGAATTTTGAGTAGTTTTCTTTATTTTTTTCCTTAAAATGATAAGTGGTTAATTATTGAAAGGAGGTTGTATGAAGTATTAGACTTCAATGTTGGAAGAAGTTGTGATAATTTTAAAACTTGTACTTCATTTACTCCTTGATTTGGCCAAATAAGATGTTAATACGTGTTGTGAGAACATGTAAGATCCGAGATGGTATTGTCTCAGTTAACAAATAGTAAGAATCACATTTGATTTCATGGTTGAGAATGTAGTTCATGGGGTTGAGTGCAAATGAATAGGGAAATAAACTTTCAAGTGGGGTTGAATTAGTCGACTTTAGAGTGACAGGATAAAGCCCTATGTTGATTTATAGTTTTAGTTTTTGATACGATATGTTAGCCTCCAGGTGGAGGGAGAAGAGAAAACTCTAGAGTAAGAGCTAGTATCTTCCCTACCTAACTAGTATTCAAAACTATTCAAACTATAGATTAGTCAATGTTCTGTATAGCATCTCTAATAAGGGTAACGAATATTATTACTTCTATTTGGCACAAGGCAATTAGAATGCTTCCACAACTGATTTTCTATACTTGTTACTGATTCATGATAAATAAAAAGATATTTTATTTATATTGCCTTCAAGTTAAAATTATTTTTATAAGTTTAGTTAATTGCTTACTTTATCTTTAGTTATGTAAAAAAAATTATTACAAGAAGAATCAGATTTTCATTCCTACTATAGCATCTCTAGTTTAAGTAAGAATATTTTGCTAAGTAGATATTTGTTAGCTAATTTCTCATGTTTTGTATAGTGCATATTGTCAAGTTCTCCCTGTGAATTCGATATTCAAGGCTTAATCAAGAAGTCTTATATTACTTGATAATGATACGTATACTTGTGTAGTATCCCATATTTAAATATCATAACTTTATTCTTATTTGCTTCATAATGAAGAATTTATCTAGCTTTTGCTTAGGATCAATTTTTTTCCATCATTACAAAGTAAGAATTATTACTAAGTAAATTAAGCATATAATCAAATACATCACAATAAACATCTATATAGAAAGTTATGTTCAGTAAATCGGTTGGTTAGTTTAAGGTAGATACTTTAGGGACTGACAACTACCTTATGATCTGATCTAGTTGTGTTAGAAGTTGTCCATTGGGTTATCAGCTTCTCAAGGTTCTTAAGTGGTGTGTAATGACAATACTAGAGAACTGCACATACCCTAATAAGTTTTTAGGGTCAACAGATTGTCTTATTGAATCCTATACAGGATCAAGGTCAATGAACTAAGTAGTGTGAAAACTTTTATGTTGTGTTGATTTGTGTTGATTTTATTCGATTATGATGATTTTTTTTGTATGTCTTAAATTACTATCAACTATCAAAGGCTATTCATCTTAAAATTTATTAAAATTAGACCATAAATTATTTCACCATGCTCAGAAAGGTAGTGGACGATGAACCAAGTTGCTCGGTGAGGGGGCAGTGTACTTGAGGCGAAAGACTTTATTACATTTTCCAAATTTGTATATGAGTATTAGCATTCTTATTAGGAAAGTTTTCATCAATTTTTTTTTTGATATGGATGTTCAGTGTCAGAACTTAATTCTATTAAATGGAGAGCTAATGTTAGCCTGTCCCACTAGTCCACAATAGATATGATTAGTGATCCTGTCTAGGTAATGTGCAATGGTATACAAATGATAGATCTACAAAGCCAATGAATTAGTCTGTGTTAAGGCCGTTGAACCTGAGTAAGGAAAGATATACTTTTGGAGTCCAATGAATTTGACTGAATTAAGTGATCTAGCTCAACTTAGAATTAATAACCTAAAGCATTAATCTATATGAATATCCATAAATGTTACCAGGTTAAGGATCCCATCAGGATGGTGCCATATGAGGTGTACTTCAACTTCGGATGGATCTTCGGTTAGAACTGTAAAAAGAAATGACCAAGGTCAAATAAGATCCAACTACCTATTCTTAAGTTGTTTAATGACTGCACTTAAGGATAGTGATTGTACTACGTTTTATCAGTCAAAACATAGATTGCATGACCAACCAATTGTTAATCAACAATTTACAAGCCTAGATAAAGGATATGATATTCAAACTCTAGATTAGTCATTGTTCTTTATGCACTCGGAAGAGGCTAAAGAATAGGATTGCTTTTATTTGGCACAAAATAATATATATATATATATATATATATATATATATATATATATATATATATATATATATATATATATATATATATATATATATATATATATATATATANATTTCTTCACAATCCATACACTCATTGTATATGGGGAAGAAGTTTTCTTAAATTTGAACTCTTCATCACAAAAACTTTGTTTAGTTTTTGTAATTTTACTTTTGAATGTTAGAAATTAGTTCAATTAAGTTTGTCTTTTTTCTTCCGTTTTATTTAGCATTCACTCTATTACTTTATATTCAAATTTAGCCCTTGAATTTGGTCGTTTAAGATTTTAGTTTACATTATAATCTTAAGAATTTAGTCATAGGGATTTCCAACTTTCCTGTGGGATTGATATCTAGGACTCCAATAGAGCTCTATATTACTTGAGTGATACATATACTTGCATTATTTTTTAAAGGATTTAGTAGTTCAAAGATTTTTATATGATAAAACTACTTTCATTGAAGCTATTTTTGTTAGGATTAATTTGCATATTTACTATTGCTTATGTCATGTGTATTTTGTAAAATTGAAAAATATTTGAAAACTTAACACACAAATTCTACCTGCATCAAGGTTTTGGCATCGTTACCGGGGAAGTAACGGAAAGTAATAGTAAGTTATTTTACAGTTTTAATTATTTTTATTTTAAAACAAAAAAAGGAGTGTTTGTAGCTTGGTTTGAATAATATCATATTTTAGTTTGTTTGCTTATTTTAATAACTTATTGTGTTTGTTTATGCATAGTGTAAGAATTAAAGATTTAGTGTCTTATGATTCTTAGTTAGAAAGAACTATTATAAAAATTTGAAAAAAATAAAAAGAGATAGATTATATTAGCAAAATAGCTTGCAATTTGAGTAATGTTGGAAATGAATATGAACATCATTAGAGACCTTTTAGAGATTATGCTAATCTTACAACAAATGAAATTCATTTGACTATACAAAACCCTTATGTAGCTGCCAATTCATTTGAGCTTAAACTTGCTCTTATCTAAATGGTATAAAATAATCAATTTGGGGAAATGATCCCAATATTTTTTATATGTAAGGATTCATGAAGTTGACACCACTACTTGAAGATTTTAATCCCCAGTAATGACACCAAAAACTTGATCCCAAGCAAAGTAAGATTTCAATTATATTTGTAAGGATTCTATGAAAGTATACATATCGTTATCAAGTAATATAGGTCTTTCTGATTAAGCCCTGAATATTGATCTCATGGAGATCGAGGTTAATCACGGTGGCTTTCTAGAGAAGTTCTAGTTTAGAATAACACGCCCTAGCTTGGAATGTTGATAAAAGTTTGGTTTTGATTATATACTACAATTATCACTACAATACAACTTATACTCCTAAACTAAAATATTTAGTGAAAATAAGAAAGTGGGGCTTAATATTTTAAAAGTACTTTTCCTCATACAATGAAATTAATGACATGTGTAAAAGTAAAAACAAGTAGTGAGAGAGATTGTAAAAAATAGGAGCAATTATATTCCTTACCCTTACTAGAGATGCTATAAATTGCATTAGTTAATCTAAAGTTTGAATAGTTTTGAAAACGGGCTAGGCAGGGAAGATACTAGCTCTCACTCTAGAATTCCCTCTTATCCCTCCACCTGGAGGCTAACATCTCGCATCAAAACCTAAAACAATAGACAAAATTAAGGGCTTTAGCCTATCACTCTAAATTCCTCTAATTATACACCCATTAAATATTATTTTCTTATTTATTTGAGCTCAAATATATGGACTATATTCTCACCCACATACTCTCATGTGATTCTACGACAGTTCATTGAGACAACACCATCCCGAATCTTACATGTTTTCACAACAAATTTTAACATGCAAGTTGATCAAGTTTACATGTAAATGAAGAAAAGAGTAAAATCATCACAATATATTCTCACTCTACTCAATTGTATATCCTACACATGCATACTAATTCCTTACAAGAGGGAAGAGAAAAGAAAACTACTCACTACACATGGAGAAATAACAAAAACATTTCATTGAATAAGACTTTGAAACCATACAACCAAAGTACTAAATTCAAATCAAAATACAATGAAAATACTTATCTCTTATGGAAATCAAACTCTCCTTGTATAGCAAAAACAATCTCCTTACAATCCTCTTCAAGAACAAAGTGAAAAGAAAAGATGAAATTCTCACACTCTCTCTTTCTCTCTCAACTTGTCGCCCCACTTGGGGCTCACACCCAAGCCTTCTTCTTCTTCTTGAAGCTATCTTCCTCTCTTCTAATTAATTCCAAAGTTCAAGATATGTTTCAAAAACATTTATAAGCCTTTTTTTTATAATTTCCCAATAGATGCTTAAATGTCTCTTCAAAACTGTCCATATTCATTAAATCTTTCAATTGGTGACTGAAGTGCCTCTTAAGAACTCCATATAACTACCCCAAATTCTTCTAAAAAGTCCATTTAATCAATTCTAATGAATTCCCCAAGAGATGCATGAAGCAACGCTTCAAAAATCATCCAAATCCGACGTATATTGAAGAAGTTATGTTAAAAAACTTCACCGGTACCTAAGAGCCGATTCTAGGGCGCTTAAGCGCCCCCCTCTCTATATGGTGGCGCCTAAGCACCATTTTTGGAGCTTAAGTGTCGAGTGTTCGGTTTAGGTCCCCTTGGCTCCGATGTGCCCCGATTTGACCCGATTTGCTCCGGTTTGCTCCATTTTAGTCTATTTTAGTTCCTTTTTCTCCAATCACTTTAAATTCTTTAATTTGATGTACTTACAACCAAAAACACAAGAAAAAATACCTTTAAAGTGCAATATCATCATAAAATATAGCATAAAAAATAGTACATTTTTAGGTGTATCAAAATCCCCTAAACTTAAACATTACTTGTCCTCAAGTAATACTACATTTTTAAAATAATTTTTGTAGATTAGAGTTAATGGGTCATCATTTAGAATTGATAAAATTTTTTTTTAAAAATAGGTTAGTTCAAATTATAAGAACTTCTAGTGAATCAGACTAACCCATGTTCTAAAATATTTACCATCAAACTTGGAAATTTGTTTTCCTATCTAGTTTAGAAATATATCCAGATTTTTCAAACTTCAGATCTTTTGAACTTTACTTTCTAGACTTAAGAACTCTCTTAAAAAGTTGTTTTTACTAATATAAGTATAAAAATCAAGCTTAGGATTTTTCTAAGTTCTTTACTCTAGAATGTCTCAAGTGAAACGAATTTTTGATTAGGACCTCTCCTCAAGCTTCTCCTCACTTTATTCTTTTTTTTAAGGATCTTTTTTGTCCATATTTTTTTCATTTTATTTTTGTGAGAATTTCTTAAATGATTTTGAATTCCATCATCCTCCTCTAAAGTTAAAACTTATTACTTTCCTTCACTTGAAAAGATGTATATATTTTTTTTAAAATACTTTCTAAGATAGCCTTAAATGTTTGAAAATAAAAATTGTAAGAATCCTTAATTTTTTAAAAAATATAGTTTTTCCTACTGAAGATAGTTTTTCATTTCCCCAAGTTCTCTAATAAATATCATTAACTTTAGGTTCACCCTTCTCACCAAAAATATCAACTACGTTTTCCTACTTCATTTTTATAGTTAAAATTTTAACATCCTTAAGATGACTCCACATAACAATAATCATTAGAAAAAAAATACAAATTTATTTGTAGTACTTTTGAAAACATTTAAGGTTTAAATTTGAAAAATTTTCATTTCTTCACAAACTTAAGTTCAAATATGTGTAACAATGAAGTACAAAAATATGCGGGAGGGAAAGACCAGTTTTACAATTTACTACACATCCTACAAATAAAATTAACAAGTAACACATGGTAGAACAATGTAGTAGAAAGTAAATCTAGCCTAAACATGCTTGACATAACACTATAAAAGAATTTTAAATAGTATAACAGGTACAAACTGAAGATTAAACAGGAACACATTTTAAACTTTATAAAGGAATTGCTAGATGCTAACAAGTTTAAAATATTAAGAAAAGTTTTGTCATCTCCAATGACTCATTCAAATTGACTTACAAACATTGACACACAAAATCTAATACATAGACTCACAGATTCATAAAAAAACAACAACTGAGGTTAATTTGATTTCCCTTCTACTCATATTTCCCCTCTTTACTTTGAATTTCTAACAGAAGAAACTAAACTAATAATGTGGGTGTATTATAAAATCTTATATGGTTATCACTCATGGACCAGAATTCCCTTATGTGTTGCTAATTTTAGGGTTACTCTAAGTTTAAGGTATACACAATCTGATAAATAAAAATTGTGCAGTTCATCCAGATGTTGTTCACTAAGTAAGTTCAGAACCTTACTCAATGAAGACAAAGTCAGATAAAGCATGTGATAGAGTTGAAATGGAGTGTTCCAAGTCCAAACTCTACATGATGCAAGGTAATACTAAGAACCTTACTCAATGAAGACAAAGTCAGATAAAGCATGTGATAGAGTTGAAATGGAGTGTTCCAAGTCCAAACTCTACATGATGCAAGGTAATACTAAGCTCCGGTCAAGAACTAAGTCGTAACAGACTCGTTAATGTGTTACTACCATAAATCATATATAAATCTAGTAATGACGAAGGAATTACCTCACAACATTAATCCAATCCACACTTACACATCAAACATGGATCAAAGTCCAACATCTCACTATTATCCAATCCAACATAACAACAATCACACTAAATAGATAACAAAGATAACCATAGGTTGCCTCCCACGAAGTGCTTCATATAACATCGACGACTCGATGTATCCAATGTTTACTCTGGTTTCCCCAGCATTAAAATCTCATTCGTTTTGTCTGTATACCACGGAATATGTCATTCAGTAATTTTGAAAAACTCTTTCTTAGGAGATTTTTTAGTAATTTCATCATTCAATTGAGGTTCTTCTTGTGATTGAGCGAATCTGAAGATATAAAGACTGGTGGTGTAGATGAATACCCTAAATAGCTAGGCTTTAAAATTGTATGGGGTACATTCAATATAAGTTCATGAGATTTTTGAACAGATGGAATTAAAAGCTTACTATTTTCAGCAACGTCCATCTTTTCGTACCTCTCCTGAACATGCATACAGTCTTCTTTAAACAACGTTTTCAACTCATCATGAAAGTCCAATTCAATCTCTTCTATTAACTTGCTCTCAAAACTTTCTTGGAAATGGTCTTTACTTAGATAATCAATTTCATCATCCCAAAAACAAACATTATCTTTTCTCTCAGCTGGATACTTCATAGCCTTTAAAACCTCAAAAGTGGTCTCATGGTCATTAATATTCATAGTCAACTTTCCTTTTTGCACATCTATCATAGCTTTTCCAATAACAAGAAAATGTCTCCACAAAATAATTAGATTTTCTTTATCTTCCTCAATATCTAATATGATAAATTCTGCAAGAAAGATAAATTTATCCACTATAACAAGCACATCTTCTACAACCCCTTTTGGATAAATGATAGATCGATCAGCTCACTGAAAGGTTACAGTTGTTGGAGAAATATCGGCTAAACCTAACCTTCTAAATATTGATAGAGGCATCACATTAATGCTAGATCCTAAATTGCAAAAAGCTTTTCCACATAATCTTTCGCCAAATACACAAGAAATTGTTAAGCTAAAAGGATCTTTAATTTTCTTTGGAAGCTTTTTCTGAAATATAGCGCTGCACTCCTCACTAAGTGCAATTGTCTCATAATTCCCAAACTTCCTTTTCTTGTTTATTATGTCATTCATAAACTTTGCATAATTTGGCATCTATTCTAAAGCTTCAGCGAAAGGAATATTTATCGTTAACTTTCTAAGTACATCCATGAACTTTAAAATTTTTTTATCCAACTCATACTGTCTAAGTCTTTGAGGAAATGGAGGTAGTGGTCATTCTAAATTGATTTTAGTTAGAGATCTTAAATTTTCTAGATCCTTAGAAACATGTTTTTTAGTTCTTATAATTTCCTTTATTTCTCTCATAACTTCTTTATCTTTTCTAACCATACCCTCTATCTCTCTTCCACTTCTTAATTTTACAGCATCTATTTGTTCATCATTTTTCTCTTTAGGGTTGATCATAATGTTGCTAGGAAGTGCTCCTTGGGGTCTATTGCAAAGTGAATTAGCAATTTGTCCAAGTTGATTTTCTATATTTCTAATTGCAGTATTTTGACTTTACAACTAGTTTCCCATTTGCAATACCACTTGTTCTATAGACATATTCTTATCCTTAAATTGTTGATCATTGTTAGATTTCAGTGGATATGAAGTTCTATAGTTTGTGTTCTCCTAATTATTCCAACTTCCATTAGGATTTTCATGTATATTTTCCCATTATTGGTTTCCAACAAAAGTAGTATGATAACAGTTAAAATTAGGATGGTTCTTCCAACCTAGGTTGTAAAAGTTAGAATACGGGTTGTTTATGGTATTTAAAGTCTCATATGATAAGTTAAAATCAATCATATGCCCTAATGAACTTTCCTCACTTATTGGAGTAAATTAAGTTTGGTTCATTCCAAATTGGTCCAACTTCTTTGGTATTGCAGCAACCTGAGATGCAAAAATTGCAAACGCACCTGTATCATGAACATTGCCTACCTTTTTATGATTTACCCTTGCTGAGGGCCATTGAAATTCATTTGTAGCCATTTCTTCAGTTAACGCATATGCTTCATCAAATGGTTCTGACATTAATGATCCACCAGTGGCAGCGTCAATTATAAACCTAAGGGATCCTAGTAACCTTTTGTAAAAGGTTTGAATGATTAACCAATTGGTCAAAGCACGGTGTGGAAACTTTCTTAGGAGTTCCTTAAATCTTTCACAAGCTTCATATATTGATTCTCCTTTATACTGACAAAATGAGATAATATTGTTTCTAAGTTTAGTAGTTCTTGTAGGTGGAAAATACATAGCTAGGAATTTCTGAGTTAAATCCTCCAAATATTTATTTGAGCCAGGTGCAAATGAGTATATCCAGAGTTTAGTCTTATCCCTTAGTGAGAAAAGAAAAAGCCTTAGCCTAACAACATTATCTGACATGCCATTATAACAAAATGTTGCACAAAGTTCTAGAAAATTTGATAAGTGTAAATAGAGATCCTCCAAAGGAGTTCCCCCAAACTGTTTGTTCTGCACCAGTTGGATAATCATTGGATTTAGTTCAAATGAGTTAGCTTCTACAACAGGCGTTGGTATACTTTAATGAATTTCATTTATCATAGGATTTCCATAATCCCTCAACGATTTATGATGACTTTCCAAGTTATTATTTTGAATGTTTTCCATTTTCATATCTAGTTTTTCAAGTCCTTTATGTTTTTTGATTTTTTTTATTTTTTCTAACTCGGGATCATAAGGCACAAGTCCTGCATATCCTTTGTTTTTCATACGAAACACAACAAATAATACATTAACATGTAAACAAATAAAACAAACAACATATTCAGCACAACAAAACATTTTCACAAACACCTTATTTTTCACACAAATAGTTTTTTCACAACACTTTTTCAAACAAAAAAAACAACACTTTTCACACAAAAACAGTTTTTTTTCAATAATACAGTTTTACAAGTCTAAGCATAATTACTTCAACTAAAATTCTCCTAAAAGTCAAGATCAACCATTACGATTCCTGGCAACGGCACCAAAAACTTGATCCTTATATTTTTTATATGTAAGGATTTATGAAGTTGACACCACTACTTGAAGATTTTAGTCCCCAGTAAAGGCACTAAAAACTTGATCCCAAGCAAAGTAATATTTCAATTATATTTGTAGGGATTCTACACAAGTATACATATCGTTATCAAGTAATATAGGGCTTTCTGATTAAGCCCTGAATATCGATCTCACGGAGATTGAGGTTGATCACGGTGGCTTTCAAGAGAAGTTCAAGTTTAGAATAACACGCCCTAGCTTGGAATGTCAATATAAGTTTGGTTTTGATTATATCCTACAATTATCACTACAATACAACTTATACTCCTAAACTAAAATACTTAGTGAAAATCAAAAAGTGGGGCTTAATATATTAAAAGTACTCTTCCTCATACAATGAAATTAATGACATGTGTAAAAGTAAAAATAAGTAGTGAGAGAGATTGTAAAAAATAGGAGCAATTATATTCCTTACCCTTACTAGAGATGTTATAAAGAGCATTAGTTAATCTAAAGTTTGAATAGTTTTGAAAATGGGCTAGGCAGGGATGATACTAGCTCTCACTCTAGAGTTCCCTCTTATCCCTCCACCTGGAGGCTAACATCCCTAAAACAATAGAAAAAATTAAGGGCTTTAGCCTGTCATTCTAAATTCCTCTAATTATACACCCATTAAATATTATTTTCCTATTTATTTGAGCTCAAATATATGGACTACATTCTCACCCACATAATCTCATGTGATTCTACAACAGTTAATTGAGACAACACCATTCCTGATCTTACACGTTCTCATAACAAATTTTAACATGCAAGTTGATCAAGTTTACCTGTAAATGAAGAACAAAGTAAAATCATCAAAATATATTCTCACTCTACTCAATTCTATATCCTACACATGCTTACTAATTCATAATAAGAGGGAAGAGAAAGGAAAACTACTCACTACACATGAAGAAACAACAAAAACATTTCATTGAACAAGACTTTGAAACCATACAACCAAAGTATTAGATTCAAATCAAAATACAAATAAAATACTTAACTCTTATGGAAATCAAACTCTCCTTGTATAGCAAAAGCAATCTCCTTACAATCACTCCAAGAACTAAGTGAAAAGAAAAGAATAAATTCTCGCACTCTCTCTTTCTCTCTCACCTTGTCGCCCCACTTGAGGCTCACACCCAAGCCTTCTACTTCTTCTCAAAGTCTTCTTCTCCTCTTCTAATTAATTCCAAAGTTCAAGAGATGTTTCAAAAACATTTATAAGCCTTTTCTAATAATTTCTCAAGAGATGCTTAAGTGTCTCTTCAAAATTGTCCATTATTCATTAAATCTTCCAAATGATGCCTGAAGTGCCTCTTCAAAACTACATATAACCACTCTAAATTTTTTTGTAAAGTCCATTTTATCAATTCCAATGAATTTCACATAAGATGCATGAAGCAACGCTTAAAAAATTGTCCAAATCCGACGTATATTGAAGAAGTTATGCTGAAAACCATCACCGGCACCTAAGCACCAATTCTGGGGTGCTTAAGCACCCCTTCTCTATCCGGTGGCACCTAAGTGCCATTTCTGGTGCTTAAGTGCCAGGAACACGCACTTAAGTGTCCATTTTAGGTCCCCTTGGCTCCGGCATGCCTTGGTTCGACCTGATTTGCTCCTGTTTGCTCCGTTTTGGTACATTTTTGTTCCTTTTGTTCTAATCACTCCAAATTCTTCAATTTGATGTACATATGACCAAAAATATAAGAAAACATAGCTTTAAAGTGCAATATCATCATAGAATATAGCATGAAAAATAGTACAATTTTAGGCGTATCAGGAAACGCTAAATGAAGATCATAATTTACACTTTGCTGGTTTTCTAGAATTGTGTGCTACTTTTAAATGTGATGGAGGGTCGAATGATGCTGTAAAACTTAGAATTATTCCTTTTCCACTAAAGATAAAGCTAAGATGTGGTTAAACTCATTAGTACCTGGATCAATCAGAACTTGAAGAGGCTTATCACAAAAAATTTTATCTAAATATTTCCCACCTTAACAAACTACTAAGCATAGAAATGATATTACATCTTTTTGTCAGTTTGATGGGGAATCAACTTATGAAGCCTGAGAAAAATTTAAAGATCTTCTCAGGAACTTTCCACACCAAGGGTTTCCAGATTGGTTGTCCTTTTTGTTATTTTGTTTTGAGTGATTGTAAAAGAGAGGAGATTCAAAGGAACTTCAAGAGTTTGGTGGAGGACTTGAGATAAATTTTTATCTTTTTGTTTTAGACTACTTTTATTTTAATTGAGACTTGTTGTTGGTTTGACAATTATTTCTACTTTTAAACTAAAGTGTGGTTTGTTGAGACTTGTTGTTGGTTTGACAATGATTTCTTCTTTAAACTAAAGTGTGGTTTTGTTTTCTCTATGGATTTTGAGTAGTTTTCTTTATCTTTCTTCTTAAAATGATAAGTAGCTAAGTTTTGGATGGAAGTTGTGGAGAGTATTGATATTTAATGTTGGAAGAAGTTGTGATGATTTAAATCCATGCACTTCATTTACTTCTTGATTTGGCCAATCCAAATGTTAAAATTTGTTGTGAGAACATGTAATAACCGGGCTGGTATTGTCCCAGTCAACAATTGGAAAGAATCACATGAGGTTGTATGAATGAGAATGTTGTTCATATGATTGAGTGCAAATAAATAGGGAAATATTCATGATGGGTGTAGAGTTAAAGAACTTTAAAGTGACAAGATAAAGCCCCCAACTTGGTTTATTTTTTTAGGTTCTAATAAGAGAATATTAGCCCACGGGTGGAGGGAAACAAGGGAACTCTAGAGTGAGAGCTAGTATCTTCCCTGCATAGTCGATCTTCAGAACTATTCAAACTTTAAATTAACCAATATTCTTAATAGCATCTCTAGTAAGGGTAAAGAATATTATTGCTCTTATTTGGCATAACACAATTTGCATACATCCACAATTGAATTCCTATAGTTATTACTAATTCATAATAAGAAGAAAGATATTTTTGTATTAAATATTTTTCTTCTACAAAAACATTAGTTATCTCTTAAGTTGTTACTGTTTCGTTAAAATATCAAAATTTCCAAAAATATTTACATTTTAAATTCTTGCAAAAATTATTTTTAGCTTAAGTAATTATCTTTTTAAAAATAGAAAAACTTTTTAAAACGTGCATATTGCATAATCTTCCATGTGGGTTCGATATTCAGGACTTAATTAAAAAGTCATATATTACTTTATAACGATATGTACACTTGCGTAGTATCCCAATATAAATAAATTTATAAATTAAAAAGTTAAATTCTTATTTTTTTTCAGAATCAATTTTTTGCTTTTGTTGCAAAATAAAAATATATAAGTAAAAAATACCATCAGAAATATTGTTATACTGTGAATAAGCATTAAGTATTTAGGGATCAAGTTTTTGGCGCCATTGTCGGGATTAAAATCTTCAAGTAAGTGGTGTCGACTTCATAAATACTTACATATAAAAAAAAATCGGGATCATATTTTTTTGCGCTGTTGCTCTGGAATAGAAAGAAAGAAAACAAAGTAAATTTGTATTTTTAGAAAATCTTATTTAAATTTTAAATATTGTATCTTATTTTGTATGCTTTATTTATTTTTTTTTTTTTTATGTTAGCGTATGCGTAGTTCAGGTTCTGAAGAACTAGTGCCCTACGATTCTGAATTAGAAAGAACTAATAGAAAATTAAGAAAAACCAAAAAAATTAAAAATCTTGAAAAATCCAAAAAAATTTCAGAAATAGCAAACCAAAACAATCAAAATGTTGAAATTCATCAAGAGTTTAGACATTTAAGAGATTATGCTAACCCTATTGTAGATGAACTTCCTTGTAGTATTCAAAAACCTACTGTAGTGGCTAATTCATTTGAGCTTAAACATGCTATTATCCAAATGATATCAAATAATCAATTTGGGGGATCACCAACTGAATATCCAAATTTATATCTTGCTAATTTTCTAGAATTGTGCACTATATTTAATTACGATGGTATTTCAAATGATTCCATAAGAATTAGGTTATTTCCTTTCTCACTGAAGGATAAAGCTAAGATGTGGTTGAATTCGTTAGCATCTGGATCTATCAGAACTTGGGGTGATTAGCACAAAAATTCCTTGCTAAATATTTTCCACATACAAAAACTGCGAAGCTTAGAAATGATATTACATCTTTTAATCAGTTTGAAGGGGAATCTATCTGAAACTGCGAAACATAGAAATGATATTAAATCTTTTAATCAGTTTGAAGGGGAGTCTATTTATGAAGCATGAGAATGATTTAAATAACTCTTAAGAAAGTGTCCACACCATGCTATACCAGATTGGTTAATAATAATTTAAAGAACTCTTAAGAAAGTGTCCACACCATGCTATACCAGATTGGTTAATAATTCAAAACCTTTTATAATAGATTAATTGGATCTCTTATCAATTATCCGAGATTGGTTAATAATTCAAACTTTTTATAATGGATTAGTTGGATCTCTTAGATCAATTATCGACTCGTTTTTGGTGGTTCATTGATGTCAAAAACATTTCATGACACTTATGTTTTAATTGAAGAGATGGCTACCAATAATTTTCAAAGGCCTTTCGAGAGGGTGAATCCAAAGAAAGTAGCCAATATTCATGAAACTGATGCATTTACTATGTTAGCAAATCAAGTTGATGCAATTTCAAGGAAGTCAGACCAATTTGGAATGAATTTTTCTCAACCAATCTCCATGATTGAAGAAAATTCATTAGGCCTGATAATTTCAAAGAAGTTAGACCAATTTGGAATGAGTTTTTCTCAACCAATTTCCATGATTGAAGAGAATTCATTAGGCCAAATGGTAGATAATTTCAAGGAAGTTAACCAATTTGGAATGAATTTTTCTCAACCAATTTCCATGATTAAAGAGAATTCATTAGGTCAAAGCCAATTTGGAATGAATTTTTCTCAACCAATTTCCATGATTGAAGAGAATTCATTAAGCCAAATGTCTGATGCATTTACCATGTTAGCAAATCAAGTTGCTGCAATTTCAAGGAAGTTAGACCAATTTAAAGAAAGTAGACAATATTCATGAAACTGATGCATTTACTATGTTAGCAAATCAAGTTGCTGCAATTTCAAGGAAGTTAGACCAATTTGGAATGAATTTTTCTAACCAATTTCCATGATTGAAGAGAATTCATTAGGCCGATGACAGATTCTCAAGCAGCATCATTTCAATTTTCATGATTGAAGAGAATTCATTATGTCAAATGGTAGATTCTCAAATATCATTAGAAACTTTGAATAAGTTTCTACAATTTTAAGGAAGTTAGACCAATTTGGAATGAATTTTTCTCAACCAATTTCCATGATTGAGGAATTCATTAGAACCAAATGGTAGATTCTCAAGCATCATTAAAAACTTTAAATGTCCTAAATAATAAGTAAAATAACCCATATTTCAATTATTATAACCCAGGTTGGAAGAACCATCTCAACTTTAGCTGGAATAACAATTTGAGTGGTAATAATCAGCAATTGGGGAACAACCAAATAAATCCATTGGGAAACTGGAACAACCATGGGAATAATAATTATAGATTTACTTATCCTCCAGGTATCAACAATAATATACAATTAAAGGATAAGAAGTTGTTTATAGAAGAAGTGGTTTTACCAATGGGAAATCAATTACAAAGTCAAGGAGCTACAATTAGAAATATTAAGAATCAACTTGGGCAAATTGCAAATTCATTAAGTAATAGATCCCAAGGAACACTTCCTAGTAATACTGAATCAAATCCAAAAGACCAGAATAAAAAACAAGTTAAAGTCGTTCAACTTAGAAGCGGAAGAGAGTTGAAAGGTAGGGTTCAAAAAGAAACTGAAGTAGAGAGAGAAGAAACTGAAGAATCAAAAGAGGACCGGAAGAGAGTTGGAAGATTGTTCAAAAAGAAATTGAAGTGGAGAGAGAGAAGAAATTGAGGAATCAAAAGAGGATGCTCCGAAAGATTCTGAAAGACCAATTTCTCCACCGAAAATTAATTTAGAAAAACCACCACCTTCATTTCCTCAGAGACTTCGACAACAGAAGTTGGATAAGAAATTTTCAAAATTTCTGAAAATATTTAAGAAGCTTACAATCAATATTCTATTTGTTGAAGCCTTAGAAAAAAAGTCAAGCTATGTAAGTTTTATGAAGGATATTCTCAACAGGAAAAGGAAGTTTGAAGATAATGAGACTGTTGCACTTAGTGAGCAGTGTAGTGCTATAATTCAGAAGAAACTTCCTCAAAAGCTTAAAGATCCTGGTAGCTTTACAATTCCATGTGCAATAGGAGATAAATTTTATGGGAAAGCTTTATGTGATAGGTGCAACCATTAACCTTATTCTATTATCAATATTTAAAAGATTGGGATTATGAGAAATAACCCCAACTACTATAACTCTGCAGTTAGCAGATCGTTCAATAACCTATCCCAAAAGAGCTATAGAAGATGTCCTAGAGAAAGTGGATCAATATATCTTTCCTATTGATTTCATTATGCTAGATATGGAGGAAGATAAAGAGATACCTATAAGTTTGGGGAGACCTTTCTTAGCCACAGGAAGAGCAATGATAGATGTGCAAAAAAGGGAATTAATAATGTCTGTCAATGATCAAACTGTTACTTTAACATTTCAAAATCAATGAAATACCCTGCAAAAGTTATAGATGATGAATGTTATAGAATGGATGTTACAAGTTATCTGAGAGAATGTATTTCAAGACTACTTATGAAGAAAAATCAAAAGAAAAAATTTGGAACACGAGCAAGTAAAGGAATTAGATCAATGTGTAAACCTTTTTAAGAAAGATTCAAGTTATGTTCAAGAAAGTTTTGAAATTTTAGACATGATATCCATAAAGATAAATCATTTTTTCCATCTATTGAAAAACCTCCAAACCTTTAGTTGAAATTACTTCCAATAAATCATTTTGTCCATCTATTGAAAAACCTCCAGAACTTGAGTTGAAATTACTTCCGGAACAATCAATCTATTGAATAACCTCGAGAACTTGAGTTAAAATTACTTCATGAACATTTAAAATATGTCTTTTTAGGAGATTCCTCTACTTTACCTGTTATAATTTCTCCAAAGTTAACAGAGGAAAAAGACGAAAAGCTGACCAAAATTCTAAAAAATTTTAAGAAAGCCTTCGAATGGACGATTGCTGATATTAAAGGAATCAGTCCTTTAATTTGTACGGATAGAATTAATCTGAAATAAAACTGTAAACCCAGGGCTGATCCACAAAGGAGATTAAATCCCGTTATGAAAGAGGTTGTTAAGAAAGAAATTTTAAAGTGGTTAGATGGTGGAATTATCTACCCTATTTCAGATAATGCATGGGTTAGTCCAATCAGTTTGTTCCTAAGAAAGGAGTAATTGTAACTGTGAATGAGCATAATGAGTTAATACCTACTAGACAAATTACAGGTGTTCCTAAAAAAGGAGGAGTAATTGTAACTGTGAATGAGCATAACGAGTTAATACCTACTAGACAAGTTACAAGTTGGCAAATATGCATTGATTATAGAAATTTAAATCTTGCCACTGGGAACGATCATTTTCCACTACCCTTTCTTTATCAAATGTTGGATAGACCAGCTGGGCATAAATACTTTTTTTTCTGGATGGATATACCGATTATCACCAAATTCATATATCTCCTGAGGATCAAGAGAAAATAACATTTACCAGTCCTTATGGTACTTTTACTTTTAGAAGAATGCTCTTTGGTTTATGTAATGCCCCTGCTACATTTCAAAGATGTATGATGACAATTTTTTGTGATTTTAATTAGAATGGGATTGAAGTCTTTCTAAATGAATTTTTAGTGTTAAGAACTTCATTTAACTCATGTTTAGAACATTTATCCAAACATCTTAAGCGCTGTGAAGAAATAAATTTGGTCCTTAACTGGGAAAAATGTCAATTTATGGTAGCAGGAGGAATTGTATTAGGTCATCAAAATGGTATGGAAGAGATCCTGCTAAAATTAAAGTGATCGCTAATTTACCTTATCGAACAAATGTAAGGAAAATTAGTAGTTTTTTTGGACATACTGGATTCTACAGGCGATATATTAAATATTTTTCTAAGACTGCTAAGCCTTTATGTCATTTACCGGATAAATACATAATTTTCAATTTTGATGAGGAATGCCTAAAAGCTTTTCAATTATTGAAAGAAAAATTAATCACTGCACCAATTATAGTTTCAAAAAATTGGGGAAAACCTTCTGAACTTATGTGTGATGCAAGTGATTATGCTATTGGAGTTGTTTTAGGACAAAGATATGATAAAATTTTCAAAGTTATTTACTATGCTACTAAAACTCTTAATGAAACTCAAATTAATTATACAATAACTGAAAAAGAGTTATTAACAATAGTATATGCTTTCATAAATTTAGATCATATTTGATTGGAGCTCATTGTATAGTGCATACAAATCATTCTGCTATTAAGTACTTAATGAAAAAGAAGGATACTAAACAAGACTTATAAAATGGATTTATCTTTTACAAGAATTTGATTTTGAAACAGTAGATCGAAAGGGAACTACAAATCAAATTATTGATCATTTGTCCATGCTTGAATTAGAAAAACCACTCTATTTTGAAAAATAAATTAATGAACATTTTCCAGATGAAAAGTTGTTCACTGTAAATGAGTGGCGTGTTCCGTGGTATGCCGACATTATGAACTATATTGTTAGTGATCTTAAACCCTATGGAATGACATCCCAACAAATGAGGAAAATTATTTCTGAAGCTAAGACTTATTTTTAGGATGACCCATATTTATATAAATAAAGAAAGGATCTGATCATTTGAAGATGTGTGCCATTAGAAGAAACTTATGAAATTATCTAAAAATGTCATAACTCTGATTTTGGGGGACATTTTGGTGTTGATAAAACAACATACAAAATTCTACAATCTGGATTCAGATTTTGGGGGACATTTTGGTGTTGATAAAACAACATACAAAATTCTACAATCTGGATTTTAATTAGCCTACAATTTTTAGAGATGTTAATGCTTATAATAAAACTTGTGATAGATGTCAAAGAGTAGACAATATTTCTAGAGGAAATGAGATGCCCCTCAATTATATGTTAGAAGTTGAAATATTTGATGTTTGAGGATTAGATTTCATGGGACCATTTATACCATCTTTCAAAAATTTATATATTCTGTTAGCAGTGGACTATGTATCCAAATGGATAGAAGTTGTTACTTTACCTAATGTGATGCTCAAAGTGTTGCAAAATTTTTGAAAACAAACATATTTTGTAGATTTGGGATGCCAAGAGTTATCTTTACTGATGGGGGAAGTCATTTCAGAAATGTCATATGGAGAAGCTATTAAAGAAAATAAATCATAGGATTGCTACTGCTTATCATCCTCAGACAAGTGGCTTGCCTGAATTATCCAATTGAGAAATTAAACGAATTATGAAAAAATCTGTGAATCCAACAAAAATGTATTGGTCAGTCAAACTTGACGATGCTTTGTGGGCTTATAGGACTGCATATAGAACTCTTATAGGAATGTCCCCATATAGGCTAATATTTGGGAAAGCTTGTCACTTACTAGTTGAACTTGAGCATAAAGCATATTGGGCTATTAAAGAGTTCAATTATAATGTAAAAGATGCTGGTGAAAAAAGATTGTAATAATTAAATGAGCTTGAAGAGATAAGGAATGAATCTTATGACAGTGCTAAGATTTATAAAGAAAAGATGAAAATGTGGCATGATCGAAAGATTCTTACAAAAATTTTCAGCCAGGGTTAGAAGTTTTGCTATATAATTCAAGTTTAAGATTATTTCTAGGCAAACTTAAGTCCAGGTGGATTGCCCCATTTGTTGTGATAAAAGTTTATCCTTATGGAGCTGCGGATATTAAAGATCCTAATTCTGAGAAAATTTTTAAAGTGAATGGACATAGATTGAAACCTTATTATATAGGGGATCAACATAAATATAATGATGGAATGATATTGGGTCAACCAGAATGAGCACTGGTTACGTCGGGCTGACGACATAAAACCAAGCGCTTTGTGGGAGGCAACCCATAGTTATCAGTGTGTGTTTGCTTTAATTGTTTTTCTTAGTCTGATTAAGAAATTCTGGGTAGTATTTTTGAATTTATTATTTGCTAGTAATGATTTTTAGATTTTATTTAATAACCTAGACATGTTAGAATAAGAATTTGGACGTTAAGTGGACTGGTGCAAAAATGTGCACTGGCGCTTAAGCGCGGTAGTTTAATCACATGTGCAAATTTCAATTTCTAGAAGGTATAATTGCAATTTAGTTGGAATAAATATGTCTTGGCAGTTTCTAGTCGTGCCTAGAAGTTATGAGGCAGAATTAGGCCTATAAATAGAAGGGGTTTATGAAGGAATTTCACCCTGGATTATTTTTTAGCCCTAAAAGTCTAAGAAAGAGAGAGATTTAGAGAAAATGTCTTCATGGGAGATGGATTTGAAGAAGAAGGAAGAAGCCATGAAGAAGAAGTTCATTAGTCAACGTGCATAGGAGATGTGTAATGGTTTCTTACTCGTTAGTATTGAATTGATATCTGAGAAGATCAACAAGATGGAGAATACTATATCTGTATTAGAGACTAAGGTGCTTGAATTGCATGCTCATCTAGAACATATTACGTGGCAAATTAGGATGCAATTCAACCATACCAGTTTTGTATAGGAAATTTATAAGGCAATGTTCATTAAGCAAAAGTTGATTGAAGATGATAGTATTATAACTCGTCACCACTGTCTGTTTTATTAACTTTATATTCCTGTAGACACTACTGAAAGACAAGAATTCATTCCTTCTAATGAAGAGTGGCATTAAGTTAAGTGTTAGGAATTGTTTGGAGTCATGTTTTTAAGTGTGTTAGTGTTTATGTCTTTTGTTTAGTGTTTGTGTCACTTAAGTGTTTAATTGTAGAATGTGTGTAAGTGTTTTGTACTTAGGAAAATTTTCTCATCCAAGACTATTTAGAGAGAGAACTAAGTGTTAAATGTGTTTGTACTTGTTTGTGAATTAATATAAGTTTGTTTTTGTGAAAATTTGTGTTATTTTTAACCTCAAATTGAATTAATTATTATGGAGAATTTTGAGAGAGAATGGAGATATAAGCAGTAAAAATAGTCATTTAAGTGTTATGAGACCATTTAGGGGTGGTTTACTTAGGCTAATAATGCATGTTACTTTGAATTAAAAATTTAAAAAATTGTGCACTGGCGCCTAAGCACCACATCTCACGCTTAAGCATGAGCCAACCCAATAGGTAGGCGCCTAAGCGCCACTTAACCGTGATTAAGCGCCGGTTCACGAAAATCGGTTCACGAACGATTAAAAGTGAATTTTAAGCTCAAAAATACCATTTTTTACACATTCTATCGTCTTCCCCAACTCAAAATCATGATTTTAAGGGTTAGGGCAAGCGGAATTTGAAGATTTTTTTGTGGAATCGAGTGAGATTTGCTAGATCCAAGTTCCTAAAGGTAAGAGCTTTACATCTATGCAAAAATTTTGGATTTTCACCATATATTTTGAGCACATTTGGAAGATTTTGAAAGTTTACTATTCATGGTGAAAAGTTAAGAAAAATCTATGGAAATTGCTTAAGAAGTTTAGTTAGTGCTTTTGGAAGTTTAGTTTAGTGATTTAAACTTGATTTTTAAAGTTATTTTTGGAATTTACCAAATTTGTAGAATGGCACTAAGAATGAAAAGGAGTAGAGGAAAGAGCCCATTTGATTAAAGCAAGTTTGTCAGTTCGAAAGCTCAGGATCGTATAGTGATGCTCTGCAGTCACAGAAATTGATTCAAGGGGTGATGTTTCAAGAGTCCATGTGGAGAGGTAGAAGTCCTGATAGTCCGCCGACAATGAGAACAGTTCTATTGTTTCTCTATCATCGTAGTGATTTCTATTGTGAGAGAGTTTATGCAAAGCTCCCAGAGGCTGAAGACGATTTAGTTATGGTTAGAGGAAAGTTGGTACCTTTTACCCCAGAGGTAATCAACTTGTTTTACCATTTACCACCGGAGACTTTATGTTTTTATGAGAATTATAGTCCAAGTGAAGCGGAGTTAGATGAGATCATTTCATATTTGATTATTGGGAGAGGACTTTGGAAGATCATTAATGAGAGAAGAGTAAATTTCCCAACTTCAAAGTTAAGTGCACCTTCTAAGCCCTAACACTATTTCATTTATGCTCGTCTGCTTCCGACCAATCATCTCGGTGAAGTGACCAGAGAGAGAGCAACGTTGAACTATTGTATTCAAGAGGGAAAGCCCATCAACATAATGGCTTTGATCTATCCCATTATCATCAGTTCAGCTGCTGCTGCTACTACTGCAGGTATGGGATTTGCTTCTTTAATATTTTCATTATGCGAGTAGGCTGGAGTGAAGTATGCTAGTTGGGAGGAAGTTATGTTACCTCTAAAGCCCATTACAAAGGTGAATGTGAAGACTTATTATGAGCATTCAATTTTTGGCAGGAGAGGAGGATTTTAAAAAAGTTCTGGATTAGAGATGTCTGCTGCATTTACCTTTACTACATCTTCATCATGACCATCTACTTCTCGTGCTTCTACATGTAGAGGTGATAGCAAGACTCAGGATCAGTTATTGTAGAAGATGATGGACAATATCAATTTTACCGCTGATAAGGTACAAAATTTAGAGCATTTTTTAGATCATACAAATAGTTATAATAGAAGGAAGAGTGATTATGAAGAGAAATTCCACTCATCTTTGGAGTGCCTGATTAGAGGTGAACTAGGAGTGCAATTCCCTCCACGTCCTCGATATCCTGATTATGAACCTACAAAAAAATGGTATAGCGGTGATTATGAGGATGAAGAGTAGAGGTGAGAGATTCATTTGATGGTTGTAATATGATGTGAACTGTGTGGCATGAGCTTACTACATTTGCATTTGTATATTGTTTTGGACTATAATTTATGTTGTGTTTTGAATTTTTATGTTCTGTTGTTGTTATGATCATTGTGTTAGATAGTATTTCATTTTAAAATTTTAGGGTAGTAGCTGTTGTTTTGTTAGTTTAGAACTTAACTTAATTTCATATTTGTTATAAAGTAGAAAATCTTACTAGCTTAGATATTAAACTTGAAATTCAAAAACTGTACCCTGTATTTTTTCTTTTATCATATTAGTGTGTTATTTGCTTTTATACTCACTGTTTACAAGTCTATTGAATCTCTACTTATTAAACTAAAATAAAATGTTAGAAAATTTGATCAAAAATTAATTTTACTCTTGTCTTTAGTTTTATACTTGTATAATTAGGATGTGAAAATTCATGTTATCATGTTAATTCAATTTTCACTTCCTGCCTATATAATTATCTGATGCTAAATTGTTTAATCTGTTAAAATTTTAAGTTTGGGGGGGTGAAAAACTTTTTCAAAATTGGAATTTTATTTGTTCTCAAATGTACTACAAGTGAATTTGATTTTAAAAGAAAAATTGATTTTGTATATGAAGTTATATTAGGGAAGTAGAATTTGATTTTAGAAATGAGTAAGAAAATTTAGTTAAAATTTTAAGTAATGAAGAAAAACTTTAAGTTAAAAATTTTTAGTATAGAAAATGATTAATATAAGTAACTATCTTTAGTAAGAAAAATTGTACTTTTGAAAAAATTTAGATAATTTAGACTTTTATTTTTAATACTTAAATTTCTTATATTAAAATGATTTTCAAAACTATTATTATATCTATAAGTAAAAGTATTATATTAAGACTTTACTTTAGAAAAGGAGAAGTGGAATTCAAAATCATTAAAGGCCTATCCAGATATAATAATCATTGCCTGAAAAAGAAAAAGAAAAAAAGAAAAGAAAAAGAAAAAGAAAATAAAAGAAAAAGAAAAGAAATGTAACGGAGGACAAGCTTGAGGATTATTGCATAATCAAAAATTGGTTCTACATTTGATCTTTTTAAAGTATAAGACTTGATAAATACTTGAGCTTATAAATATAATATAGTAAGTAAAATTATTTTTAATAAATTTTTTTAAGTAGAGAAAATAAAAGAACTAAAATCTAAATTTAGAAAACTTACAATATTTTTGAATTAGATAGGAACTCATATTATTTTAGTTCTAAACATTAAGAATTTCCAAACTTTAAGTTGGTCTCATTTACTAATTATTTTTTCTAAATTGGACTACTATATTTCTAAATCTAAATTTTAGTAACTCCTAAAGAAACTCATATACATATCATACATATTTGATTTTTAAAGATTGAAGTGTCACTTGAGGACAAGTAACATTTTAAGTTTAGGGGATTTTTATACACCTAAAATATATGGTATTTTTAGACACATTTTTATACCTTTTTTTTTTGATATTGCGCTTTAATGGAAGGTATTTTTGTGTTTTTCTTGTAAATACAAGTAAAAATGAAAATATTACTTAAAGGGGTGAAAAAAAGATCAAATTTGGAGCAAAAAGGTAAAAATTTATGCAAAAGAGTTTTGGCGCCTAAGCGCCAGATCCAGCGCTTAAGCGTCGGTTAAACAGAGAAGGTCGCGCCTAAGCGCAGAGACCCGCACTTAAGTGCCAGTGACAGTTACTAGATGAGTAAAATCAATTTTCACAAATTTTGAAGAGATTTTTTAGGCACCCATTTGGCTTAATAGGTGGTTGTAACCACCATGGACGAAAATTATCATGAAAGGATGCATCTCTTTGGAAAATACATCGAATCAAGGCATATTTTGAAGAGATCCCAAGGCACCTCTTAGAAAATAATAAAAGAAAGAAGAGAGGACTTAGAAAAGAGTTATGAAAATATTGGCAAGTTTTGAAAGTTTTTTTATGGGGAGTTAGTTCGGAGAGATTTTCAGGAACCACTTTTTATTTTACTTTATCCTTTTTGTTATTTTGGTTTGAGTTATTGTAAAAGAGAAGAGAATTAAAGGAACTTCAAGAGCTTGGTGGAGGACTTTAGATAAGTTTTTATTTTTTTGTTTTAGACTATTTTTTGTTTTAATTGAGACTTGTTGTTGGTTTGACAATGATTTCTTTGTTTAAACTAAAGTGTGGTTTTATTTTCTCCATAGATTCTGAGTATTTTTCTTTATCTTTCTTCTTAAAATGATAAGTAATTAAGTTTAGGATGGAAGTTGTGGAGAATATTGATATTTAATGTTGGAAGAAGTTGTGATGATTTAAATTCATGCACTTCATTTACTTCTTGATTTAGCCAATCCAGATGTTAAAATTTGTTGTGAGAACATGTAAGAACCGAGCTAGTATTGTCTCAGTCAACAATTGGAAAGAATCACATGAGGTTGTATGAATGAGAATGTAGTTCATATAATTGAGTGCAAATAAATAGGGAAATATTCATTGATAGGTGTAGAGTTAGAGGACTTTAAAGTGACAGCTTAAAGCCTTCAACTTGGTTTATTATTTTAGGTTCTAATACGAGAATGTTAGCCCCCAGGTGGAGGGAATCGAGGGAACTCTAGAGTGAGAGCTAGTATCTTCCCTGCCTAGCCGGTCTTCAGAACTATTCAAACTTTATCCAATGTTCTTTATAGCATCTCTAGTAAGTGAAAAGAATATTATTACTCCTATTTGACACAACACAATTTGCATACTTCTACAATAGAATTTCTATAATTATTACTAATTCATGATAAGAAGAAAGATATTTTCGTATTAAATACTTTTCTTCTACAAAAACTTTAGTTATCTTTTTAAATTGTTAATGTTTCGTTAAAATTTCAAAAATACCAAAAATATTTACATTTTAAATTCCTACAAAAATCGTTTGAGTTTAAGTATTCTCCTTTTAAAAATAGGAAAACTTTCTAAAAAGTGCATAGTGCATAATCTTCCCCGTGGGTTCGATATTCAGGTTTTAATAAAAAAGTCCTATATTATTTGATAACGATCGTATACTTGCATAGTATCCCAATAAAAATAAATATATAAATTAAAATTTTAAATTCTTATTTTTCTTCAAAATCAAATTTTTGGTTTTGTTGCAAAATAAAGAAAAATAAGTGAAAAATACCATCAAAACTATTGTTATACTAAGCATAAGAATTAAGTATTTAGGGATCAAGTTTTTGGCGTCATTGCCGAAATTAAAATCTTCAAGTAAGTGGTGTCGAATTTGTAAATCTTTACATATACAAAAAATTGGGATCACATGATAAACAACAATGTCACCTTGCATGTAAACCAAAACTGTTACGATGGCCACAAAACAAAAATCAAAACCCAAAATCAAAATTAAAATCAACCAAGATAAAAATCACCTCCACAAAATTCAAAATATTAAACAACTCAAAATTTAATTACAAACATCATAAAAACTACAACTACAACTAAATCAAGATGTCTCTATCGAATGATTGGGAATCCCTCGGAGGAGGTAACCTACGGTTGCTAATAAGGCTTCCCATGGTCTAAATGAAATTATGGAACTCATTAAGTTGAGTTTAGTAAATTCATTTAGACTAATTGAATCCAATAGAAAATAGTGGTTCTAGAATGAGGGAACTGTAGGATCCTATCTGATGTTGCTCTACTCAACTTTAACATCCCCCATAATATTTAAAGAACTACAACCATAGGGCCACTTGATTTGACATCATAACTTCACACCCTAAAAAACTTAAACTCATCATGACAAGGAGCTTGGAACTAGCATGGTGGGCAGCACGGTCATCTTCAACAGTAAAATATGTTTTCCCCAGCTAAACTAACTTCCTTCTTTAGAATTAAACAACCAATTCATAGGATTTTGAGGTTGTCTGTTTATACAACATAAATTCTCACCTCATCTTTAGGCCTTTGTACGACACTGTTGTACAATATAAGCTCTAACTTATCTCATAATTCTGAGGTTATCATTCATCACAACCTAAATCCTCACATCTTCCAGGCTATTTATGTGATCGTTTCACACAAATGTAAGCCCTAAATAAATAAAATTGGCGGGATGAAACACCTAAACATTTCTCCTCAAAAATAAAGATAAACCATAGGATAGCTTGGGAAGTCAATGAGGTTCTCCTCTGGATCCATGACATCTCCTAGTTCTTCCTCTTATGGATTCCAAAAAACAAAATGCTCCAAACTTGAGCCAATCCCATTTCACACCTCTTTGTATGATATCATTGAAAATTCCCATCCTTTTGAACTCTTTGAATATAATATTTCCTGATTGTCTTCGAGAGTTTTCTTAGGTGAGTTCGGTTTTCTAAGATGTAATTAACTATATAAGCTTGCCCTTACAAGAAGCTTGTCCAAACCCAGCTTAATATAAACCCTATTTAATCCTTTATATTAAATAAGAGAAATTGTCGGCAAATAAAACAGTTTCATAGACCAAACAAATATCATATATTTCTTTGTTTATTTAATCGAGTCTCATCCTCAAATCTTGTGTTTATCTTTCGGGATAGATACAAAGTTTGAGGTACAACGCCCTTTCATTTAAAACTATAAAAAATATGGGGTCAGTTTAATTTTATATTTTTTAAAACTTAAATATATATGTAAATTAGAATGTCCTTCTGAAGCGGGCGACGAGATTTTGATTCCGATGACCGACAACTTCTTACGGGCAACTCCTCAACCAAAATAGTGTCGACAGTGTCTTATAGGCTGTCATATATGCCCATAATGCAATTCCTAATCTAGTTGACCAATCCATTTTAAAAACTCTTTTCCAAAATTCTCTTAATTTCATGATTAGAAACAACTGCTAAACCACCAGTCTTGAGATGATAAGCAGTTGTAATTTTATGCATTATTTTATATTTTTTCACCAATCTTGCAACTATTGCTTTTCTTAAATGTGATCCTCCATCGATAATGATTACTCTTGGCATTCCTTATCTTATAAAAATATTTTTAATTGAAGATTTTGAAACATTCTGAACATCACATCAAGGTAAAGCAATTGCTTCAATACAATTTAAATTGTAATCCACTGCAATCAATATGTATTGATTTCTGAATGAGAGTATAAAAGGTTCCATAAAAACCAATCCCCATGCATCAAAAATTTCAATTTCCAAATTAAAATTTATAGGTATTTCTTTTCTTCTTGAAATATTACCTACTCTCTAACATTGATCACATGTTTTGATATATATATTAACATCTTTAAATAGAGTAGGCCAATAAAATCCAGATTATAAAATTTTATGAACAGTTCTATCATTTCTAAAATGTCCTCCAAATTTAGATTCATGGAATTTTTGAATAATCTCTTGAATTTCTTTATAAGGCACACATTGTGTGATCATTAAATCTTTACATTGCTTATATAAATAAGGATCATCCAAAAAATATGATTTTGCATCATGAATGAATTTCTTTTCTTATTGTTTTGTTAATTCATATAGTAAAATACCAATAACAATATAATTTACAATATCAACATGCCAAGATATTTCTCATCCTTTTACAACATAAAGTCATTCATCAGGAAAAGTTTCATTACTCACTTTTTTTATATCTAGTATTTCTTCTCATTCTAATCTCGATAGATGATCAGCAATTTGATTATTAATCCCTTTCCTATCAACAACTACAAAATCAAACTCTTTCATCATAAGTACCGATCTAATTAATCTTGGTTTAACATCCTTCTTTTGCATCAAATATTTAATGGCCGAATGGTCAGTTTGCACAACACATTTAGCTCCAATCAGATATGATCTAAACTTATCAAAAGCATACACAATAGCTAATAACTCTCTTTCAGTGGTGGTATAATTTATTTGAGCATCATTAAGAGTCTTACTAACATAATATATAACTTTGAAAATCTTTTCATATCTCTACCCTAAAACAACTCCAATTGCATAATCACTAGCATCACACATTAATTCAAAAGGTTTCTCTCTATCTGGTGAAATAATTATAGGAGCAATGATCAATTTTTCCCTTCAAGTCTTAAAGGCTTTAAGATAATCTTGATTAAAGTCAAATTTTGTATCTTTCTCCAGAAGTTGACATAAAGGTTTAGTAATTTTTAAAAAAATTTTAATATATTTCATGTAAAATCTAACATGTCCTAAAAAGCTTCTAACTCCTCTTACTGTGATAGGTGGAGGTAGGTTTGATATAATCTGTATTATTGTAGGATCTACTTCCATGTCATTTTCTGAAATTTTATGTTCAAGCACAATTCCTCCTGCAACCATAAACTGACATTTTTCCCAGTTCAATATGAGATTAGTTTTTTCACAACGTTCCAGAACATTCTCTAAATGATTTAGACATATTTTGAATGAAGTTCCAAATATAGAAAAATCATCCATAAAGACTTCAACGACTTTTTCAATCAAATCACTAAAAATTGATATCATACATCTTTGAAATATTGCAGACGCATTACATAATCCAAAAGAGTTTTGCCGAAAAGTAAGAGTTCCATAAGGACTAGTAAATATTGTTTTCTCTTGATCCTTTGGAGAAATAGGTATTTAATGATAACTGGTATATCCATCTAGGAAAAAAATATTTATGTCCAGCTAATCTATCCAACATCTGATCCAAAAAGGGTAAAGGAAAATGATTCTTTCTGGTGGTAGAATTTAATTTTCTATAATCTATGCAGATTCCCCAACCAGTGACTTGTTTTGTTGATATCAATTGATTATGCTCTTTTGTCACTATAGTCACACCTCCTTTCTTTGAAATACAGTGAATTGGACTAACCGAAGCACTGTCTGAAGTATGATATATTATTCCAACATCTAACCATTTTAACATTTCTTTCTTTACTACTTCTTTCATCATAAGATTTAATCTCCTTTGAGGATCAACTCTTTGTTCATGTTGGTCTTCTAATAAGATTCTATGCATACAAATTGAAGGACTGATTCCTTTAATATCAGTTAATGTTTATCCAAAGGCTTTCTTATATCTTTCTAAATTTCCAACAATTGTTATTCTTGCATATCAGTTATTTTTGAGGATTCTATAAGAGGTAATGTAGAAAAATCTCCTAAAAATGCATACTTCAAATGTGTAGAAAGTGTTTTTAGTTCTACTTCAAAGGGTTTCTTAATAGATGAAGTCAAATTCTTGTTATTTTCTGTAGGATCTAACATTTTAAATCTTTCATGAACATAATCCATATCCTCTTTACTCACTTCCATTGATTCATCTTAAATTTTATCCTCATCTTGATATTTCATATATTCTTTTTTAAATTCTCTTTCAAAAGTTTTCTTGAAATATTTATGGCTTAAATATTCATTAATATACATTCTAAAGCATTCAATCTGTTACTCTTTTGCAGGGTATCTCATTGATTTTGCAATATTAAACGTAACATCTTGATCATTAAATCTCATAGTTAGTTCTCCTTTCTGCACATCTACAAAGCTCTTCTAGTGGCTAGGAATGGTCTTCCTAAAATGATAGGAATTTCCTTATCTTCCCCTATATCTAATACAATAAATTCCACATGAAAGATAAACTTATCTACTTTTACCAAAACATCTTCTATAACTCCTTTAGGGTAGGTAATTGAACGATTAGCTAACTGCAGAGTTACAGTTGTAGGTTAAATATCTCCTAAGCCCAACCTTCCAAAAATTGATAATGATGTAAGATTAATAGTGGCTCCTAAATCATATAAAGCTTTTCCAAAAAATTGTTTGCCAATAGTACAAGGAATTATAAAACTTCTAGGATCTTTAAGTTTTTCAGGAAGTTTTTTCTGAATTATAGCGCTACACTCTTCAGTGAGTGCAGCAGTCTACTTATCCACAAACTTCCTTTTCATATTAAGTATATCCTTCATGACTTCACATAGCTTGACATTTGTTCCAAAGCTTCAACAAATGGAATTTTTATCGTTAATTTCCTCAAAATCTCCAAAAAATTCAAAAATTGATTATCTCTATGTTTCTACTTCAATTATTGAAGAAATGGAGGTGGTGGTCTTTCTACAGTGATTTTCCTTGGCATAATAGGATTTTCTGAATCAAAATGAAAATCTTCACCAGATTTTTCATTTTCCACCTCACCTTTTTCAACTTCAACTTCTTGTTGAACTCTGTTTTCTAATTATCTTCCACTTCTCAGTTGAATAACTTTAATTTGCTCTTTCTTCTGGTATTGAAGATTTATTTCAACATTACTAGGCAATGTTCCTAGAGATCTATTGCTAAGTGCAGTAACAATACATCCCAATTGATTTTCCATGTTTTTGATAGCAACTCCTCGACTTTGTAATTGACTGTCAATCTACAATATCAATTCTTCCATTGATAACTTTTTCTCCTTACTTTGCAAATTATTAAAAACTAGGGGTTAATAAGGTTTATAAGCTTGGTTTCCTTAATTATTGCAGCATTAGAATTATCGTTACTCCAACTAAATTCTGGATGATTACTCTAGCCAGGATTATAATAATTTTCATGAGGATTATTAGAACAATTATTTATTGCAATTAAAGTCTCATAAAAATATTGAGATTCTATCATTTATCCTAATAAGTTTTCCTCATGCATAGCTGTTGTCTGAGAATAATTCATTCCATATTGATCTATTATCTTTGATATAGCAGCTATTTCGGTGGCTAAAAAATATATAGCATAAGGATCATGAATACTAGCTACTCTTTTCGAATTTACCCTTTCAGAGGGCTATTAAAAATTATTAGTAGTCAGCTCTTCAATTAATGAATACGCTTCATGGAATGATTTTGATATTAATGATCCACCAACAACAGCATCAATTATCGATCTAAGAGATCCAACCAACCCATTATAAAAAGTTTGAATTATTAACCAATCTGGCAAAACATGGTGTGAACACTTTCTAAGGAGATCCTTAAATCTTTCCTAGGCTTCATATATTGATTCCCCTTCAAGCTGACAAAAATATGTGATATCATTTCTAAGCTTAGCAGTTTGAAGATGGGAAACATTTAGATAGGAATTTTTGTGATAAATCTCCCTATGTTCTGATAGATCCAAGTGTGAATAAGTTTAACCACATCTTAATTTTATCCTTTAATGAAAAAGGAAAAAGTCTAAGTCTGATGACATCATTTGACACTCCATCATATTTAAATTTAGCACACATTTCCAAAAAACTACCAAGGTGTAAATTAGGATCTTTGGTAGGTGTTCCTGCTAACTTATTATTTTGTACTATTTGGATAATAGCAATTTTATGTTCAAATGAATTGGTAACTACAACAGGGTTTTAGATACTCAAATGAATTTCATCTATTGTAGGATTTGCAAAATTTTTTAAAGGTCTCTGATGATGTTCATTTTCATTTCCAACATTGTTTAAATTGCAAGCCATTTTGCTAACTTGTCTTTCTTTTTGTGTTGTTTTCAAATTTTTCTAACACTAAATTCTCAGATCTTACACTATGCATAAACTGAATAAAGCAAGTAATTAAAAATAAGAAAACACACTAAAATAAAAAAAATGTTCAAATTAAACTACAAAAACTTTTTTATATATATTTTTTAAAACAAAATAAAATAAAATACTGATATTTTTCCTTACTTCCCCGGCAACGGCACCAAAAACTTGACACGAGATTTGTATATGCAAAAATTTATGAGGTTGACACCACTCAACGACACCAAAAACTCAATGCAGACAGATTTATAATAAATATGCAATATAATCCCAACTAAATTATTTTTTATAAAAATAATTTATCTTTTAGAACTCTTTCTAAACTGCCAAATCTCTTTTAATATCAAAACAAGTATATATATCGTTCAAGTAATAAAGGGCTCTAATGGAGTCCTAGATATCGATCCCACAGGGAAGTTGTAAAATCCTAAAGTAAATTATAAAAATTATTTTATAACAAAAACAAAAAAAAAAATAAAAGTAAAGTTTGAAGTTTGAAGATTGACTATTCAGGTGAATGTTAATTAAAATGCAGATGTAAGACTACACAAATTAAACTAAACTAAATACTAAACTTTCAAAAGTAAAATTGTGAAAATTAAATAAAGTTTTTATTGTGATGGAAAGTTCAAATTTAAAAAAACATCTTTCTCCTATACAATGAGTATATGGTTTGTGATGAAATTAAAATCATTTGAAAAAATATATAAATTGTTTTGTGCTAAATAGGAGAAATCCTATTCTTTACCCTCTTCTGAGTGTTATAAAGAACATTGATTAATCCAGAGTTTGGTCCTTAATTCCGTGGTTAGGCTGGGAGGATGCCATCTACCACTCTAAAGCTGCCACTACCCCCTCCCCTAAGGGCTAACAATCTCACATTAGTTCCCAATCAATTAAACCAAATTCATAGTTTTAATCTATCACCTTAAAATCTCTAATTTTGCATCTAACAAAGTATATTTCTCTATTTATTTACACCTAATTCCATGGATGACATATTCTCCCATGAAATCAAATGTGATTCTCCCTATGTTGTAGAATTCATATCTCATTTAAGAACGTATGTCTATCAACAATTTTTAACATTTCAATTGGACAGATCAAAAAGTAAATGAAGATCGGAGTTCAAATCATCACAAAGTATTATCATTTAAAACCGTAGAAAACAAAATCTATTCTTCACAAAACCATATCTTCAAAGTAGGGAGAATGATAAAAAAGACTACTCAAAATTCATGAGAAGGATACAATAAAACACGAATTTCATATATAAAAATAAGTTTACAAAACAAAATAAATAAAAAAGACAACTTATGAGAAGGATACGATAAAACACGAATTTCATATAAAAAATAGGTTTACAAAACAAAATAAATAAAAATATAACTTATCTCACAATCCTTTTCAAGCAAATCCCTAAAAGTTCTCTCCAAGCATTTCTCTCTTTATAATCACTCCTAATTCTCTCTTAGAAATGTAATGAAGAAGAAATTTGTCACCTTCCCTCTCCTCTTACATTCCTAGAAGAAAATCTCCTCTTCTCTCTCTCTCTCTAACTCACGTCACTTTCTCTTTATCCCTCACGTCACCCCAAAATCCTCCTTCAAATCTATGAAGTCTTCTCCTTTAATTTAGGCTGCCACCTCTTGAAAAAATTCCCTCCAAAATTCAATTCTTTTGAGTTCAAAAGATGTGTCATTTGATGCAAGAGTCATATCCCTTCATAAAAGAACCTTCCAAAGTGTTTAGATGCATTGAATTACTCCAAGAGGTGTGTAGACAAGTGTCCCTTTGAAAATTTGAACAAAATACGTCTCAAACCGCATTAATTTGAAAAATTCATCCTTGACGCATCATGCGTCAGCTCTCTAAATTTTGGTGTATCATGCGCCAGAATAAAAAATTGTCCTTTTTGCTCCAAATTTTGTCCTTTTTGTCATTTTTGCTCAAAATGCCGAATAAATGATATAACTGCTAAAAAACAAAAAAAAAATACCCTTCTTTAAAGTGCCATAAGCATAAAATAATTACTTAAACAGTATATTATTTTAGTGTATCACTTAAGCAGAATTGTCTGTCAGGTTGATCCCAACGACTAATGCAATTTAAAGCATAATCATTGATGGGTATGATTGTGCTAAGGATCCAAGAGATCTAACTTGTGTCACCCTGGATATTTCAAGTTTGCATTTAATGATCGAAAATAAAGAAAATTTTCTATTTATTACATTCTCCATAATTTGTAAAATTATGCATGTAGAAAACTTGGTCATATATAAAGCCAACTCTTTTCAAACTCCATCTTGAGTGACACCCTTTAGATCCTTTGGATCCCCCGTCGAAGTCATACGTACTAGGAGACTTACCTTGCACTTGATGTTGGTTAGGGTACTTTTTGATAGATTGTGTGCTAGGCTAGGAATAGCATGTTAGGTAGCCTTTTCCATGCCTCTAACATTTGTTATTTGTTGGCTTATTTTGTTATAGCCATGTATTAATTTTGTGCTCTTTGGTGTGCTCATGTGCTTGATATCCATGATAATATATTAGGGTTTTTATGTAAGGAGTTGTGTCTTTATATATGCATGCATCCAGTATCATCACGGGAACACATAATGATTTCTACTGAAATCTTGCTTGCAGATGTTATTTAGCTCCCTCGCTGAAAATTCACAACTGATTATACATTGCATGTTTGTAGGTCTTCCTGCTAACGTTATTTTTATGCAGTTTGTGTCTTTTTTTTTTCTCTTTCAAATGTGTTTGATAGAATTCCTCATCTGAGTATGTATAGGAAATAAGGTATGAGAATAGGTTTTAAGGAAGGACTCATCAAACTAGGTGTCGGGACCAGAAGCAGAAACTTTTATTTCTCACCTTAAGTTCAAATTCTATACTTTTTTTGTAGATCTAGGACTGGGCATGCAAAGTCCGATCTCTTTTCATGGTTATTCTGGGATACGTCATCGACCCAGTGGTACTGACCTCTTTTATATTTTTCAGAGTGCTTTTACTTTCTATTGTGTGTTTGTATGTTTGGATTATTTTCCTTATTCCTTTTTAGTTTATCTAAAATTTCACGAAAATTATAATTTAAACTTATTAAAAATTCTAATATAAATCTTAAGATAAATTTAAATTTAGGTTTAAAATATTCAAGACATTAAAGCCAGCTTTTACTTTCTGCATGACCTTCGCGACGGTTTTAAAATGGGTTGCATAGCATGGATATCATGAAAGTTATTCTAATAGAGCCTCCACAATATTTTAGGACCACTCTAGATAACTGCATCAGTTGCATGTCTCAAGGAGAAGCCACCGTGCTTCTCCACCCGACTGACTCAATATATCTTTCTATATAAGAGGTTGTCAAGAATGCTTAGGTCGTCATACAAGGTTTGAGTTCTTTTATTGTGAGTGTTTTCATCTTTGTAGATGTATCTCTCTTTCTCCTCTTTTCCAATGGCAACCTTGTCATTTCAACGGGTATATGATTTACCTTTTGTAGCTCCACCTTATAGTCATATAATATAGTTTCATTCCTTTGACCTAAGAGCTACCGTGGTTCCTGTGGATGATGCAATTCATGAATTCTTAATGGGGGATCTCAGGATGTGTTGGGTCATCTATCTTCATGAAGAGGTACAATTAGTGTCCTAATAGCTTGAAATGACAGGTCTGTGGTACCCCGACCTGACTACAACTACCTCTTAAGGATTACTCATTCCTTCCTTTAACTTTTCCCATTGATCTCTATCACTTAGTTTGCCTTTGTTGGCATCATCTCGATGACCTAATAGCAGATGAGCTACCGCCCGCTTGAGATATGATGATTTGTCCTCTACATTATGGTTCGGATATACTTTAGCATATTGGGATTCCTTGTCGAAATGATTTGGTTAATTCACAGGCTTTGTGTGCCGATGAGTCTGTTACCCATGTGTGAACCGCGAGAGACTCACCCTCTGCCCCATCGCTTTACAGGAGCCTTGAAAGCATATGAGCATTCCCATGCGAGATAACCATCTTTCGATAGCTCTGTGTCAGTCATCACTACTAATGCATGAAAAACCCCTTTGAATCAAGAGTATTCTAGGGCAACCCCTAAGATGTAATTAACCAAGTGGGATACGACCCATTGGGAGCACTCTAAACCCCAAAACATACAAAAACAGATGAATCTCTAGTTGTGGATAGTTTACATGGATATTCTTTCATGAATATTTGTTGAAGGAGCTTCCGCCCGATCTTGTTTGGGAGGACATATTGAAAACATCATTGCGAGGTTTATCGAATGTAAGCTATTCTCATTCTCTCTTGTTTGTCATCTTTGTCATATGTCTATCGTTTTCGGTTCCTCTCTTCTCTTGAACATTCACATGATCTAGAAGAGAGACTTATTAAAAAAAAAGGAAGTGTATGATGATAGAAAAACTGGTGACCTTTTTAAAAATAAAAAAAAGAAAGGAACGAAAACAGAGCTCATATCAACGGGTCGATCACTAGGGCCCATCATCCTTCACCTGCCTCAAGTTAAACCCCTCTCAATGTACCACAAACTGAATCAAATGACTCTCTCGCCCTCACCTCCTTAATTAGGTTAGACCTCTTTGTTAACATCTTCATTAATGACTCACCATCAGGTCATCGTGATCTAATCCCGAGTGCGGCTAGCATCCTGGCCTTATCAATAAGTTTTAGTACGAGGTCAGATCCCTTCTCTATAGTGAAACATCAAACAACATAAAAGACCCATAAAAGAAACAAGGTCAAGATGATGAAGCTACCCATCTGAGCCTTATATATGATGATCATGGACACGAAAATCCAGGGAGTTTATTTTTTAACATTAAATAAATACTATTATAAGGTTCATTTATTTTAAACTTTCCTTGTCCTTGTCATAGTCGTCACTATTAAGAAGCAAGAAAATTGAGAAACTTTAATATGTACATTGAAAAGCTGTCAGCACGAATCACAAAGACCTCTCGCACATAATAGGCGAAGTGATGTAGCTCATCAGGGCCTACTAAAGACGACACAGGACCACACGATCTGCCAGCAGTCCACGCGCAACTGAAGGTTGGTGTGCCTCAAGAAGATACAAAGCATACCACCTCAAAAGAATCCATTGGACCAGACATACTTAGACATATAAGTCACCTTCCAACCTATATAGGTTGAGAGAGTAAAGAAAGATCTCGCGTCCCATAGCGGAATGCGTGAACCCTCCTAAATTAGTTTCTCGGGAGGACAATTGCCCGACCCAACAACCAACTGCTGAACAACCGCCCAGCCTAGCAGCCTTCCAACCAAACTAATGGGCCCCACGTGCCATATTTATGTAATGATTAAAATACCCCCGCCACTTGTTCGTACTTTAGAGGTATATTATGTAATTAAAACGACGACTCATTCCTAAAAATAGACGGTCAATATCATAAATAAATGTTACAAAAATTTATCTTTATGGGAGACCTTTTTGGATTCAATAGATATATATGTAAATTATTCTTTTTTTTTTCTATTTGTCTAAAAATTTATGCTACAAATATTAATAATGAGACATGTGAGACATGTTCATAATTAAGTCATTTTCTTAACACTTTTATACTAGAATCGTTATGACGTTTTGTTTTCATTTTGCAATTTTAGATATTTATTTATAAAATAAGTTCACAATAACTACCTACTAAGCTAGCCACTCAAACGACCTAATTATGAACATCAGCAAAAATAAGCATGGAAAATATCTTTTTAGTGTTTAGGCTTAACCGAGGTAAATATTTAATTAATGATTTTCTCCAATTTCAAGACCCAACCTGACCCTCTAAAGCCAATCCCACGTAGCATGTTAGCTCGTTTGTGAGAAAGACGGAGAACAGAGCGAACTAAGCTCGGTTTAAGAATTCATAGGTATATCTTTGCTTAGCTCTGCTGCGGAGAGTGGCTGACAGAGACTGGTGAGAAGAAAGCAGAACGAAGATAAAGCACCAATCTCTCTCTCTCTCTCTGAGTTGTTCCGTCTTTGTTACCTGCTTTAATGTGATCAGTAGTTGGTCTTTCGCCGAAAAGGAAGGATTTTTCATCTTCTTTCTGGCTTTCCATCAAGCGTTGCTTTATGCGCCTCGGGATTCGATACCGCGTCGCCATCTTCTTTGAAGATCTTGGCATCGTAGAGAAATTGGTGTGAAGAATCTGCGGCGTAATTCAAGCTCACGCACATTTGACGCCCAAAGGTTAGTTTTTTTTCACTGAGATTCCGTTAGATTCTGATCTTATTTTCTCGTTTGTGATGTCAAGAGAGAGAGTCGAACTAATGAAAATTTTTCTTATTTGTAAGGCCTTCGATTGGTTTTTGGATGAGCGATGATTCCCTTTCCTTGGCATCTGGTTTCTAAACTTCTACGTTTGCATTTGACTTTTGCTGTTTCATTTTGGCGTTATCTCTTTTGGAATGATTCGGTCTTTTTTTTTCTTTAGGTATATAGTGTTCTTGAGAAAAAAAATTGAGGAAATGGCGGTTAGGGTTTCAGGTATTGGACCTCGAGAGCTAGGTCTTCTAGATGAAATGCCTGTTTTTTTCCACAAAAATCTACAAGAAATTAGGGTATTAGGTATTAGAGCTGGAGAGCTAGGTTTTCTTGATAAATTTCCATTTTTCCTCACAAATTTTGAAGGTATTTCTCCAAAATCGTAGTATTTATGTTTAACTTTTTATAGCCTCTATTACATAGACTTTTGCTTTTGTTTCTCTCTTATTTATTGATTCCTACTGTTGTTAGACTGGATCTAATGTGTTTGAATTCAGCTAAATAATGCCAAGATCTAATTTTCTTTTTCTATGGGATTTTTGCTGTCAATACCTGTTAGAATCTCTCATAGCATCATCTACAGTTTTTGCGCTCATATGTAATAGGATGTTTAAAGAATACGCCTCTAAGATATCCGAAATCTGTAGCCCCGTTCTCTTTGGATCTGTTCTTATTTTATTGTTGGAAGATTATATACATACTACTCAATTCTTTATATTTACATATCTAACGCCTGACCTTCTACTTTTTCATACATGCCACATACACCCATGCAGGAAAAGGTGTATTTCTCTTTCTAACAGTTAAAACGGTAGTATTCTTTATTTGATATGAAAGATTCCAGTGATATAAATGTAAAAAGTAAGGTTTATATTAGATATGTAAATACATAAGAATTGGGTGGTATGTATGTAAATGCCCCTTTCATTGTTTTCATATTCTTCGATGCGTTTGTAGCTTTCCCAAAGAAAAATTTCTTTGGGACTATCAAAGTTTTCTACGGTATATTTGTAATGACTGAAGCACTAATGAAAACATGAATTTCAATCATGTGTTTCAGAGTAATGCGCTATAGAGGGCAGAGAAGATGGCCACATTGGTCCCTGGTGTTCTCATCAAACTACTCCAACACATGAACACAGACGTGAAAATTGCTGGCGAACACCGCTCTTCTCTCCTCCAGGTTGTCAGCATAGTTCCAGCACTCGCCGGTGGCGAGCTTTTCGCAAATCAGGGATTTTATCTCAAGGTCTCTGATTCCTCCCATGCCACTTATGTCTCCATTCCTGATGAGCACGATGACCTCATCTTGAGCGATAAAATCCAACTCGGCCAATACATATATGTCGATCGGCTCGAGGCTGCTATGCCCGTGCCCGTCCTTCTAGGCGTGAGGCCGGTCCCTGGTCGTCATCCTTGTGTGGGAAGCCCCGAGGATCTCGTTGCCACCCGCCCCCTCACTTTTCTCAATAGTTCCATGGATGTTGTTGCTCCGTCGCTGGTGAAAGACATAAAGAATTCATCAAAGGTAGAGAGAACTTTCAAAGTTGAAGATATGGAAAAGAAAAAAGCGTCTCTTAGCCAATCTACTTCGTCGTTATCAAAGCTATCTCCAAGCAACAATGCAGAAAAGAAGTTTAAAATCTATGAGAGGTCAAACTTGACAAGTTCAAGGTCGGTTCCTTCGTCTCCTACGAGTTGCCACTCGGTACCGACCTCGTTCGACAAGCTATCTAATAGGGCTAAACAACATTCGAGGGTTAAAGTTCCAGAAAAGCCATTGAGTACGAGAATGNGTTTGACAAGCTATCTAATAGGGCTAAACAACATTCGAGGGTTAAAGTTCCAGAAAAGCCATTGAGTACGAGAATGAACTTGTTGGAAAGAGCAACTTCTGTTTTGCGGGCAACCACCGCAGGCAGGAAATCATATGGTGGAAACTCGGAAGTAAGTCTGGTTCCAGGGATCGAACCGGGGCCGAAGTCTTTGAGAAAAAGTTGGGAGGGTAAGATTGTGATGAAGGGGAGGGATAGCTCGAATTCCAAGCCATCAAAGATAGAAAAAAAATCTGAAGCATCAAGCTCTGTGGTCAGCATCCTTCTTCTTGCTTCATAAGGACTCAGAATAGTTCGATGTCAGTTAATTGGGTCACTTACATACATAGCACATAATTCTAATGTATTTACATATCTCATACCTAAATTTACATATTTACACATATAACACTCAAATCTGTAATATCACATAAAAATAGCACTATTATCACTTTTTAAAAATGAATTACATTTATTTGTGCATAGATTTTACACACCAAATTGCTATGTACGTAAATATGAAAGTTTGTATGTGAGATATGTAAATATATAAAAATTGTGTGCTTGTTATGTAAATTTACCTAGTTAATTTATGTTTGCATCTCCATGTTAATGGATATTAGCTCTTAAATAATAGCGCACTATAATTTGTATCTCCCTTTGGTTTACAGTTTTCTCGGAGGCTATTGATGCCGGTAGAGAGGCAAGCACCGAAAGAAGATAGCAGGGCTCAAACTCCTCTGAAGAAAGGGAACGTAAATACAGCTACCGAAGACACGGAAAAATCAGCGAAGGCGCGAATTGTCGCTGTGAAGAAGACATCGGATGTCACAAATCCAAATAATATTTCACCTGGTGGCCTTGTTAAGGTTCCCTCCAGTAGCAAGAGATGGACAGATGGAAGCATTTATTGGGCATCTCTTCCACAGCCTCTAGTGAAACTTGGAAAGGTTTAATTTTATAGAGAAAAAAAAGTTTCTATTCTTCACTTTTAACAATTTTTTTAACATATATTGTATTTTTGTTTTAGGATGTTGTGAGATACAGGGATGCCGCTCAACTAGCTGCTATTGAGGCATTGCAGGAGGCTTCTGCAGCAGAGAGCTTAGTTCGATGCTTGAGGTAATTTGATTTGAAAGTGAGGTTTTAGTTAAGCTAACTTAGCTTAGTTTCTTTGCTTGACTAAGTACGGTATATTACATGTAGGTCCTTCAAAATTTGGTATTTATTGAACTCCTGTGCTAAAAATCCTGTGGCAGGTGTGTTAAGTTCATTAGAAGGTTCGGTTGTCCCTTTAGTAATTCTTTTTTATCTGCGCTGTTAAAATTAATCTAAATACAAAGATGTTTCGTAGAAATGTTTAATTAAGGTCCTACTTTTATCGGCTTTTTTTTTTCAATAGATCCTCGCCACTTCTCTTTTGACAATTCTCCAATCTTGTAAAAACATAAGACAGTTGTTTTTTGGCTAGAATTACGGCATGCAGTGTAAAGATTAGCTAGTGCGAGAAAGAAATATATTTTGTTCGTGTTAGTCATTGAGTAACAATAACGGGATAGGTAGGGATGGAAAAAAAGAGACGGTGATAGAGACGCAGAGTGAGCGTCTTAATTATTCTTTTTCTTCCTTCTTTCCCTTTTTATCATGTTACGAATATTTCCTATATGTATCTATTGAATATTTTCTTGGGGAGTAGTACTTTTAATTATTAGCTTCTAGTTCAATGGGTTGCAAAGATTGGAACTTTGTATTAGTCTTTTGAAGAGGGGAGCTTGTTTAATCGGTTGCAAAGATTGGAACAATGTGACACATTTGGATTTATGAAATTTTCTTATTCATTAAGTTCTGACAATAATGTTGATCGATAGCTATCACACAAATCTTGTAAAACCTCGAGAATCATAGCAGTAATTTTTTGGACGAATAAAAATTTATTTAGTGCTTTTGTTAACTATGAGAAAATTCATTTCACCATTGAAAAAAGCATCTTCTGTACTGTGGTAACGTTTGATTTGAAAAGTTCAAATGCAACCTTTTAGAGATTCATGGAAAACATCTTTTACGCTAAAATGGGAGAAATATCAAAGTTAATATAGATGATTTTTTGGTGAAAACTAAGTCATCGATCAAATAGTTGGATTGTCTATGAGAAGCAATTACCACCCTGAGTAAATTCAACATGAAGTTGGATCTGGAAAAGTAGTTGTTCGGTGTTAATTTTGTCAAGTTGCTTGAAATACTGATCAACAAGTTGCTTAAAATAATTATCACTTTGAATGGAATTCCATCAATTCCTGATAATTTATACAATGCAAGAAGTTTTGCTGCCACGCTTTGTCTAGCATGTTTAGAAGTTGAACAAGATGATTGTTGGGTGAGGATATTCATCTTGTAATTGGGTCAGTGGAGCACCTCACTTCTCAATGTATTCAAGAAATTAAAGTTGTTTGAATACGAAGCAACCTTTCTTGAAATAAAGCAGGTACAATGTTTCCACTAATTAATCTTATAACCTGAAGTTCATAATGTTGTGATCATCCTTCTTTGTGTAAGAAGAAAGTAGATTAGTGCGACTGGTAGCGAGCTAGAATGAAGCTAGCCATCAATGGACTTGTTGACTTGTCATTTTCCTCCATAACTAAGGGCCTATTTCATTGCTCATCTAATCAGGGTGATTATTGAGTGATCATTCTAACAAGTTTTATAGAAATTAAAGCTTTCTTAATAGCTTATGAAAGCTCAATAGAGTTTTGTGAGTATGATGTTGAGTATATACTCAACATATGCTTTGATTAATCACAGAAGCACATGCTTGAATTGATTTTGTTTTTTACTCTGAAATAGGAAAAGCTCCAAGGTTACTTAGTTCCTTTTGAAGAAGTTTGGATTCCTTATATTGGTGATGCATTTAAGGAGTAAATTAGTGGAATTGACATTATCACTTGTACCATCTGGTTAACTTGTCAAGGCAATAGTAATCTAGCAAAAAATGAAGTGGTTCTTATTGGATGGAATTTGGCGACCACAGTATGAGCAGAAAATCTAATACTTTATGCTACCTCTTGGTTGGTGTTGAATCAAAACCTAGGAACCTACAAAGTTAGTGATCCAATTATAGGAAAACACTTCTTAATAGTATTGTGGGAATTTGACAAGTTCAAGCATTTTGAGTTAAACTATTTTACCCGGCCAAAAACTAAATAGTTGATCTTTTGACAGAATACAAGAATCCTTAAGTTATGTTATTCAAGAAACTTGTAGTGTCTGTGGTCGAGGAACTAGAGGCCATGTGGATTGATGAAGCACCAAGTTAGAATGATGAGATAAAGCTCTATTTTATTACCATGATATTCTCATTTATGCATGACAATGGCCAATTAGTCAAAATATTGGGAGATTAGATATTTTATGTCTAATGGTATCTTAAGAAATTTTTTTTCCGGAATCTCACTTTAGTGCTTGGCACAGACTAAAGTGCAAGAAATTTTAGAGATTCATTTTAGGGAGTGTATAAGCCAATTAGCTAGTACAAGTTTCATGAATTTGCTGTAATAAAATATTTTTTATGATCTTTAAGGAGAATGTCATCTAGTACTCAGGGAGATGTAAGTCATGCCAAGCCCACGCTGGACCCTAATGATGTTTTCTTAATTTTATTTTTCTAGAATCTCACTTTAGTGCTTGGTACTGGCAATGAGATATATTCTGGCGTGAGAGCCGTTTGGTTGGTCAAATTCTTTCTAAATGCGTTGCAATACGATTTACTTTGGCTAATTGTCAAGGGGTATGCCAGCTAGTTTATAAGGAAATGCTAGTTAAGCCTGCCCTAGGCTTAATTTCTATATCAACTGGTTCAGGAGCTCCAATCATTTATAACTCATTGGATATTCATCATGTGGACAATGGACTGTCATCCTGGTTCTTACCATAAACGGTCAAAGTTGATTTTTATTGGTGTTAGTTGACATTTTAATGAAATGGTCTTTTTTAGTAGTCATACTCTGAAAAATAATTAAATTGAGTCTGTGAACGAAGCCATCATAAAATTACCAAAGAGAAGGTTAATTTTTTGTAAATGTGCATGACTAGAAGAGCTAATAAAATTTTAATAGAGCTACCAAACCACCCAATATACTATCGTGTTGGATACTCATTTTGCTTTGGCCTTCAAGGTGGACACAGTGATGGTGGTCAAACTATATAGTAAATCTGATTGGATATTTAGCATGAACTTGTTGACTTTAGAAGATGCTTGGAGACCACAGGAGATGGAGATACGAGCAGAATTTAACCTACAAGAATGTTTGATAGAAAGCAGCTCACAAGATAAACTACTAGAAATCTTCAGTCGTCCTATTTTTGAAAAACTTCTTCCGACCTAGAAGTTTCTAGCCTGACATTTTAATGTTAAGAAAGGTTTATGAGACTAGAGGCACCGAGGGATCTATTAAATTTGCTCTAAATTTGTTTGGCCGATTAATCTGTGAAGCTATCCAGGGGTGCGGCTTATACAAGTTAGATGATATGAAGGCCGTTAATTGCTCAGGGCTTGGAATCCTTTTGGCTGCTAGCTTTATTTTGAAGAAATCCTAGTTTTTGAATTTGTTTTTTAAAATCTTATGTTAATTTTGAAGGACGGATGTATGAGATCAAATGAAGAATGTGTTGTGTAGCCCCTAACAACTTTCTTACTTGAAAAGACGAGAATACACTTTAATAATTAAATAAGGTTTTAAGTGTTATTGTTTATTAACTGTCATAATGAAACCAATATGACTAGAAATGCTAAAATCTCTGGTATTGAGTTTACTTTTACTTTCTCAAGTGATGCCAAGCACCCTCTGTGTGAAGAAAAACTCACACCTTGATTTGCTTCGTTTTTCTTTGTGCTATACATCTTCTATCATCTTGACGAAGCTTTTGACCCGGACTTGAGCTTGAGAGGTTGCCAAATGCATCATCCTTTAGACCAGATTTACACGATCAATATATGAATATGACAAACTAAGATTTTTTAGGATTCTTGAAAGTTTTCCTGTTAGTGTTTGTACTTGATGAGGCCTAGTTTTATGCCACATCTTAGCATGGATTGCCCTTTCATCTATAGCGGAACTCATTTTCGTCTGTAGGATTCATGACTAGATAGACTATGAGGTTCTCCCCCATCTCATCAGTAATGATTGTCTCGAGCATGGGGAAGTTGGAAGTTTTAGAGGGGCATTCACGTGTGGTCAAATATCACAATGTGGAGGTTTGTATTGGCACCGTTCACTTGTTTGTTACCTCCTCTTTCTCTCTTCTTGGTCATACTCAATTCTACTTGTGATTGAAACTAGGACTAACCTCATTGTTCCTTTTTCGCTACCCATTTTAGAGGACAAGCCTCCTTTTCTTTTCTGGAATTTTCTACAGTGAGTAACTTTTAGCCTAAATTAAAGGGATCCTTCAACAAAAACACATTGATTTATGTAGTGAACTTCAGGGTATATAAAGTTGACCATATCTCTACCCTTGAGTGGTTTGGATTCTTTAGTGAGTTCATACTTAGCACCCCTTATTGAAGATTATAAAGTGATTGTGATATAGCTGTTCACTAAAGCCCCCCTACCCTTAAATTTGCAGCATCAGGGGATGGCATGGGTGGAGGTATAGTAAGCCTTCCAACCATCAGAGGCTTAAAGAAAAAAAGTATCTTTACGTTGGACAAAAATAAGCTGGTCTCATCTAACCCCATAATGTTTTGGAGCTAGGGGAAACATAAAATCTCTTCCATGCGCATCATCAAAGCTATTCACATTTCAACAAATTGGACTCCTAATTTGGTTGACTTGCCATTCCTATTCAGTCGAATTCAAAACGCCGCTTAAGGATAAGTCCGCCAATGTCGACCAGTCTTAATTCTTCAGTCGGTCCGATTGGAGGGATCCTGTTGGATATTTCGAGAATTGTTTACCAGATTCTATTTTGTTTAATCTTTATCTACTTAGAATATGCCTCATCCCTGATTGGATTTGTTTCTCAAAACTATTGATGATTTGCCTTTATATTTTTATGCATCTACGATTTTTGTTGCAAATGGAAGATTTGCATACATACCACTCAATTCTTATGTATTTGCATATCTAACTTCTAAATTTCTATTTTTATATCCAGACTTCACCTGTTCATGAAAAGATGTATTTAGAGCCGTATCAATTCACATTTAATTAAATTAATTTGGTGAGGAATTTAACAAATAACACAATTATCTGACTTTTGGGTTCAAACCAAAGGGCTGCCTGGAAGATTAACATACA
>JXCR01143454.1:258186-273428 GCA_002079205.1 Phalaenopsis hybrid cultivar
ATATATATATATATATATATATATATAGCACCCAATTTTGATGGATTTATATATCACACCTAAAATTTCATTTTTACAATTGAATTTTACTATTAAAATGTGACAATGAATTTACTTTTCATGTGATGTTTGTAAATATAAAAATTTAGTTGTGAGATAAGTTTATATATGTAAAAGACCCCTTTTTTATTTTAGTTTAATTTTTTATTTGGTATTTTAATAAGATATATTCTCATTCAAATTAAAGTCTTGGATATATTGAGGATTCGTTCAATTTGTTAAAAATGAAATGTAATGCAAAAGTTTTGCGAAGTAAAAGAAATGTTCGAGTTATTGTAAAAGAAATGTAGCACTTTATTTTAGTTTTTTAACTTTGCAGAGAGAGGCTGGAGTAACGACGACATAGGCAGCGGTGGGCAACAGACGATGCGGAGCAGCAAAGGAATCCGTGTGGCAGCGAGTGGCAGCAAGATGCGACAGTGGGCGACGGCGGCTGCAACGACAGAGGCGGCAATGACGTGCGACAACAGGTGGCAGGCAATGCAGGGCGATGAAGGGCAGACAACAGCGAGCAACGGGCGGCAGACGAGAGGCTATAAATAAAAAAAAAATTCAATGATTAAGGTGGGTCAATGTTTGATCGTTTGATTAGTTGGTTGGGGAACTTACTCACCAAAGAACCAAAAAACTTCTCTCTTATAACCTATAAATAAACCACCTTTTTTCAATTGGAAGGGAAGGAGAAGAGATCAAATTTCAGTGTTCTTGTCAATTGAAGATAAGATGTTAACTTACAATCTCTGCAGTAATCATCCACTGTCGACCACTGCCCTCCTCTACTTACCGTCGCTAGTGAACTCTTTTGTGTAATGATGTATCATGGATAAGGTGTAATAAAGTATCCTGAATATGATGTAAAGCAATATCTCAAATACAATGTAAAGTACAATGCCACATTAAAGATATGATAACTTCGACAACAACTGCTTATAGACACGATACTCATAAAATGATGAATTTTTTCATATTCCTAAATTTTTTTGTACATTTTACGTGGACAAGTGTTGTTCTTGATGTAGCATTTTAAGCCTTATTTCCCAATTGTGGGATAAGTGCATATCTTTGTAGTTATATTCTTATGGTGAATTACCAAGATATTTTTTTCTCTTTCCAAATTTTCCCATCTAAAAGATTTTAGTTTCTCCTCTTGCTACATTAAAATTATTTGTTTGTGTTTTGGATGATCATATAACATTATAATATTAAATTGTCACTCTACTATAGCGAATCATGTGACAAGCAAAATTTTGACACCATTTGTGTGAAGCCAAGTTCCATTTAATAGAATTCTACAATTATTTAATGTCTAACAAGGGAAATACATGAGTTATTTCTAGCACCCATCATTCAAGCATATTGCCTCGAATTCTAGGATGCCGAGCTTCTACACTATTTCTCAATAATATGCATCACCTTGCTCGTGAAGATCTCTATTCTTTTCCTCGTAAGGTTTGTCGTTCGCTAAATTTTAGAAATTGTTGGTCGTCGGAATGGATATCCCGATGCCCGATTTTAAAAGATGTTTAATTTAATATATATATATATATATANTATTTTTATTGTCTAGTTTTGTAAATTAAAATGATGCTCAAGTGCTTATGGATAGTGATCTCTTATTTTTTAGGGTGATTGATAAAAATATGTAATGGAACTAAAGAACTTGGATCTCTTTACCTTTCTAGGAATGAAAATTTATTTTATGTTGAAATATTCACAAATTTGTTTTAATTAGTTAGCTTTATTTTATTACTATGCTATCTTTTGTAGGAAACTCCCCACCAAAACCTCTTTCTGAGGCTCCTAAGCTTTTCTGCATTCTATCATAGATTGAAGAGGGCTGAAAGTGTGATAGCTATTGTTCTTATTCTTTTTCAAAGCTCATTTACATTACCTTCAAGTACATGGGACACATGGTTTATTTCTTCTGCAAAAGCAGTACTTTATTCACCTGACACGAAGGTTCCCCGAACAGGAGAGCTTGCTTTAAGAAGGGCAATTCCTGCCAATGCAAATATGAAAGCTATACAAGTAAATGTTTTTTTCATCTACGCCCCATGGTAAACTTTTTTTTGGCTCTTTAGTCTTCTGCCTAAGCTAGGAAACCATTATATGGTTCTTTGCAGGACTCTCTGGAGGATATTTCATACCGATTAAGAATCCCACAGAGAAAACCTTATGGTACAATGGAAGGTGATGCAAAGAAAGCTTTAAAGGTACATCATGACTTCTATTCATATATTTATATGAGGGAAAAATTTTTTGCTATTTGGATGATTGCATTATCTGTTAGAAACCTAGCAAATAAATTTAGTCTAACTTCTCAGTTGATCATCCTGGTTAATAGATCCGACCTCAATGAAATGAGAACAGAAGCAGCACATTTAAAGCTGGTCGATTTGATTAAGAGGAGTGTGAAGCTGTTTTTAATGTTTTGTATGCAACGAACATGCTCATTTCCTTAAGAAATTATAATTTTAAATGGCTAGCGCGCTGTTATCTAATTCATGAAATAGTCATGCATGAATTTATAAATGCCTGCAGATATTGATCGTGCATTTTGCCTTACTTAATTCCTAGGTCAATCCAAATAATTCTACCAACATACTAAATCATATCTAAGATAGCTTTCTTTTTCCGAGCATTTCATGGACATATAATTCTGGTTATAGGATGGCTTTAAAAAACATTTTGGCTTGCTAAATAATTAAGAATGAGTTTATGATATGAGCATTAAGCAATACAATTATTATTACAATATGCTTGGCTCTGTCTTTCTTTAATATTTTCTTTAATATTCTAATAGTCTATTGTTTTAAACATTGGTGTGGTTTTTAGATTGCAATGGAGCAAAAGGAATCAATCTTAGGTAGCTTGTCGGAGGAACTCAAGGAGAAGGGCTCCCTTCTTTATGCTTCACTAACAAATGGCAATGTATTCCACTCTTTTCCGTTTCCTTAAGTTTATAATGCTCATCATACATGGATATGACTTAACAATTGATTTCTGTATGGCCCCATTAGATCCATATCTGCTCATTTGTTCTAAGTTGGCAGGGAAAAGAAGGTCCTTATTTTTGTGAGCATGAAAGTGAATGGCTTTAACTTGTGGCATGTGAAACAAGCAACTAACTGTTTTGACAGGAGATTATTGTTTATTTATTTATTTTTGCATGAGGGATACAAATCTCATAAGAAAGAAGAAAATTTAGTAATGAGCACTTCCAGTCAGAAAAAGATACACTGGAACTATGGATGTTAGCATATCAGAATGCGTATTATTTCAATTATTTCTGTTGAATGGAGGTTTGGCTTCTAACACTAGGCTTTCTTAACTTTATATTTGATCCTTCAATTGATTAGCCTCATGGTGTATAAGTAGATAAAAATAATAAACAAGAAAGAAAACTTGCGCTGTTCTTTTTCTCTGGTTAGTTTGTTATGCTTTTTAGTGATCTAATGAATAAGAATACCATATCGATGACCAACATGGTCCCTAAACTTGTTAGGTATGCTTATTTTAGTCTGTCGTTTTCAGTATCCAAATTTCATCTGAATTATTTGTATCCTTTGATTAGTTTTCTTGTTTGCTATTGATGAAATACAGCGGCAGTAATAGTTCAATGAGGACGATTTGAATTTTTAGTATTTATTCTCAATAATTTTAGCCGGAAAAGATTGCACCCTCGAAGCTACTAATTATAGAATGAACTGCCTACATAGAACATCTTAATCTTATAAAATTAGCTACAAACTATTTTATCAACAGTTTTTTAAGCAGGTATGAGTTCTGTCTATGATGAAAAGGTGCATTTCAGCTTTGGCAGGAGACAAGAAAACGCATGTTGTTTTTTTGCTATTATTGTTTTGATTATTTTTTTTGGCATCTTCACAATAAAGAATCGTAAGAGAGAATTTTAGACATGCATTAACTCAAAGTATGGACAATGTTTATTTTTTATTATGGTTGCATATGTGATTGATATTTATTATTTCGATTTTTTTTTCCTTAATTTCACGAACACAGTTTCTAATGATGATGGATTTTAAAAATTGTATGTTAACATAATGCCCAAAAATATAATGCACTTCAAACAAACTTAGTTGATGATTGAATTTTTATCATAGCTATTCTAGGTTTATATGTTGCACAAATTTTGGAATGAAATAATCAACCAATCCTCTACAATTTTTATCGAGTTATTCGAGCCTTGGGTTTTTTCTTCTTAGCATTGCTATAAGACAAAACCTTCATTGTTGCATGGCTCAAAACTTGCAATCCTTCATTGCTTTATGCTTTTTTTATTCTTTCTTATTCTATTTTATTTTTGTCCTTTAGTGCTGCAGCTTTATTTGTCTTTTTTTTTTTGCTCTTTATTTCCAGTTACTATCACAATTTCTGTTCTCATGGATCACCAAAATATCCATGTCCTTCTGATTCTAATAGAAGAATTATAAAACATTCATTCAATTTATCACTTGTATGAAATGCTTGAAGTAGCCACAATTTGTTTGAATCCTCTTCAAGGAAAGAGAGAACTTGATCCATTTACTTGCACTAGATTACAGCAAGGTGGTCCCACAATCAATGCTTGGGATTAACAGGACTCTATGGCAATTTGCTGGTTATAGAACTTCATAGTTTCTGAAAAAGCGAAACTGCATGTTTCATTAAAAAAAATAAAAAATTGGGATATGCTAAATTAGATATTTTCTAAGGTTTGTCATGCTGCCAAAATTGAGAAAAGTATGAAAATGGGTCTTTGACTCTTTGTTGAGGGTCATTCTAGTTCTAGAGTCTATAAAATGTCAATTTAGTTTCCAAAGTCTTTTAAATTTTGCTAAAATAGTCCGCTATAAGTACCAACCAATATTAAAAGATTCTGGGGACTAATTTGACACTTTTGTATACTATGAGAGTAAAATAGCTTCATGTAAATGGTCAAAGAATTAGTTTGACACTTTACTCTGAAAATCTATGAGATTAAAAGTAAGGTCTCATTCATAAAACAATAAGGATGACCAATCATAGAATTCTCAATGATGCCCAATCATAATTTTTGAATTATTTATTTATGAGCTATAGATGATTTGACTATTTTTTCAACCAAACATTATTTTATATACTCACCATCCCAACAATATAAAATATTCATCATTGATGGATTCCTGACAGTCGTTGTTAGTCAATGAGACATTCCTTGACTCTTACAGGCCAATGAGCATTCTTATAAATAAATCCTCTACATTATGAAATATTTTCCACAAATCTAAAATTTTCACTAGTTAAGTATCTATAAAAAATTTAATTACATATTTAAAATACAAAGTTAGTAGTTTATCATTCATATTATTTATTTTAGGAATAGAGCACGATTAGCGGACCTGCGAAATAAATTGATGATCTTTACTCTCTTGAGAAATCAATGATGAATGAACCTCAGAATTGTCTTTTTTCTTATCTTTTTTTTTTGAAACTTCTATATCCAAGAAAGAAAGAATGTGATTCAAACTCTTCTTAGGCTCAGCTATTTGTGTCCTTTATTGATGACTATACTAGTGTGCCTTGGATTATTTTATTAAAAGTGATATTGGAGTTAACGCAAAATCCGACAGAAAAATAGATTTTTATTACGCCAAAACAACGGGGTTACAATCAAGACTCAAAATAGGGAAGGAAAAGCAACACAACACAAATCTCTAGCTAGGGCTAGGCGGGATAGCCGGTGGACCGTGGTGAGGGGCTGGGAGAGGTAGTGGCAGATTGGAGGGGAGTATGCAGGTTTGTGATCGGAGCAGGGATGGGGACTAGGAGATGGTGGCGGTACGGGAGGATTGAAGATAGATGGTGGTAGGCAGTGGGGGTGTTAGATGGGCTCGTGACAATGATAGTTGGTGTTGGGGGTGGCTTTTGACAGCTGTAGTGATGGAGTAGGGTTGGCTGCAGGGTAACAGGGGAGATGGGGGTGTCTAGCAATAGTTGGAGAGGTGGAGTAGGGCTTGCGATAGGGCAATAGGAAGGATGTGGGTGCAGTGGAGTTGGCGGCGAGCAAGGGAGGGGGAGTAGGCGAGGGATTAAGGGGAGGTAGTAACCAACATGGAGCAGGATACAACCAAAACACCACCTGCCTTTGGATGCAACATGGACAAGGGAGAAGTGCCGACGCTAGAAATCCAAAATCAGGAAAAACTAAAAATCCTAAAGAGGGAAAATAGAATACATATGGTAGTAGATAGCTAGGGGGGCAGGCCCCTCCCTTTGGGAGGCAACTTCAATTAGGGCAAGGTATCGGTCGACCACTTGCAAACCAAGGATGATCTGATTCAATCCCATGTCCCTCGCATTATCTATCTTCTTAGGAACATAGTTGATAGCATATATTTGTTAATTAACAATTATAATACCAATAATAAAAGGGCTCCAAAGTTAAAGGAAAATTTATTGTCAAACACTTGACTATGGAACTTACAAGATCATTTTTTTATTTACATGTTGCCTTAAAGATATTTTGCAAAGAAAATTCATTTTGAAATAAAAATTCTCAGTGCTTCTATACTAATGCAGTGTAATAATGAGTGCAACTTACGGACCCAATTTTCAACTATGATACTTGTTTATATATTTTTCATTTCATATAAATTTCAACATGCCTTGAATCTATTCCATCATCCAAACTTCTTTTTCAGTTTAAATGGCACAAAACATATTAAGAATCACTAAAAGATTTGAATAAGTTGATTGGTTGCTCTATTTTGTTGGTTGTGAGGTATGAGGGGTAGCTAAGGATGCATACAACTTTGGGTGTAAGTCAGCCAAATGGACTAATGAGCCGGCTGGGACTCGTCTCAATAAGTGGCTCGCTCGTCTCAATAAGTGGCTCGTGAACTGAACTCGATGAATTAACAAGCCAAGCTCAAGCCAACCCCGATTTGGTGCGTCATCTAAAAAGAATCAATAAAAGATAGANTCTATTTTGTTGGTTGTGAGGTATGAGGGGTAGCTAAGATGCATACAACTTTGGGTGTAAGTGAGCCAAATGGACTAATGAGCCGGCTGGGACTCGTCTCAATAAGTGGCTCGTGAACTGAACTCAATGAATTAACAAGCCAAGCTCAAGCCAACCCCGATTTGGTGCGTCATCTAAAAAGAATCAATAAAAGATAGACTTAAAAATATTAAATCTCATGAATTTTATTTTAATTTTTAAAAATGTTAAAAATTTATTTTTTTCATTTTATATCAAGTTATTTCTTTTTAATTATCTCACACATTCTCATTTTATTTGTCATTTCATTAGAATACTATCTTACATTGATATTCTTTTCTCTGTTTCATACTAAACAAGAGCCTGTTCAAACTTGTAGAGTTAAGCTCGAGCTCAAACTTGATTGATTAATCAAGCTCAAGCTGAAGCCGAGAGTGGCTCGGGCTTGACTCACACTCATTTAAACCCNCGTAGAGTTAAGCTCGAGCTCGAACTTGATTGATTAATCAAGCTCAAGCTGAAGCCGAGAGTGGCTCGGGCTTGACTCACACTCATTTAAACCCCTACGTAAAGCTCACCTCTAAGAGATTGGAAGTTCACTTGGTGATGATAAATGACACTACAATTATTATTTCGAGCCTAACTAAGATGTATGCTGCAAGAAATTTTATTTGGTTGGTAGTGTTAAAGAACGAAATTTCAGAAATCATTCTTTGATGGTGCAATCTGCCATGAATGAATGATAGGGTTCCAAATCCTGCTATAAAATGCCACAATACATCACTTATGCAGTCACAATTCATGACATTGTTTATTATATTTGGCAGTTACATAGAAAACATTAGATGCTTCTCGTCATGTATTCACAATTCTGGATCGCGGAAAGCTTATGCAGGCTTCATAGCAGTTGAACTAATGCTAACTTTATGTCAAATATCAGGGTGGATTGAAAAATCTAATTGCATTTGTAAAGGAGAACGACCCAGATAAGATCTCTGTTGCCCTGAAATCATCTCTTGACACTCTTGCGGAACTAGAACTATTGCAGGTATTCTTCATAAAAGGATTTGAGAGCTGACAAACTTTTCCTTTCATGGCTTTACTCAATTTTTATAAGTTTAATAGTTGTTGATAATATTATTATCAGTTTCTTTATATTTTTGAGCTGTTTGATTTGCTATTAATCTGTATAATAAAAAAAAAATTATCCAACACTATGAGGTAAGATGTCTACTGACTCTACTGCGTTCAACAGGCTCCAGGATTGTCTTTTTTGTTACCTGAGCAGTACCTAAGCTATCCAAGGTAACGCAACGACTGTCTATCATGTAGTCATCCATGCATGCTGCTGTATATCATACATTAATTTTCTGAGAAATTATAGCGGTCATAGTGTTTTACCTCTTCACTATGACTATCTATTTTGACTGATCTATACATTATTAGTTACTTGAGAATTTTGGTTGCATAAAAAAAAAATGAATCATCATCATCGTTAGCCTAATTTGAACTCTTTTAGGTTGGATTTCTGAATCCTTGGCAATCACTACCATTAGATATTGCATTGGTTTTCCTTTAGTTTTCATAAACTATTGCACATTTTCTAAGCAATTGCGTTTAATCCATATGTTTTCCTTGTTCTTTTCACATCAAAAATAGTTTGAGGAATTGTTGAGTGTTCTTTATTTCAACATGTTTACTGAATCTATACAATCCTAGAAGTTGTAGTAGGAAATATGTGATATTGCGGGTTGATATTGGGAATCTAATCAATAATATAAATACAATAACTAAGCCATAATATCTTAGTGACGCATACAACTGGAGTGGTATTGGATTGATGTGCAGGAATGGAGCAGTTGGCAAATAAGTGATTACTATTAGTTGAAGCTTGCAGAGATATGGGTGCTGGGAGCAACGTGCGGAGGAATGTTCTTGCGTGCATGAGTCGTATGTGAGGGTTTCAGCACTCTATAATGCTCGGTTTTATGGTGCTAGTGTTACACTTACTGAGGGGTCGAGACGAGCAGGATAGCTCAGCCCGTGCTTGTAAGGGAGATGAGAGCGAGAAAAAGAGAGAGCGAGAGAGACGAAGATAATGGGGAGATCGAATGAGAGAAGAGTGGGGGATCCAATGCAGAATTGAGAGTAGTTATGATGCAAATAGTGCTTGCATGTGTAGCATAGCGCCGTAATGGAAGATGGAAACGATCGCTGATGACCTCATGCTGGAATCAAGAGAGAGCAAGGCGGTGATGCGGCTTTAGCGTTGAACATACAATGGTTTTGAACAAACGAGTGCGAAGGAGGAAGCCGACAAACGATCTCGCTAGGGGAAGAGAAAGGCAGTCGAGCTCGATCGGAACAAAGCAGGATAAAGGCAATCGAGCTCGACCGAGTGTTCGGGTTGTTGGGAGGTCAATTGTGGATGTAGGATCATGTGAGCTGTGCATGTAAATAAGCATTCGTACAACTTTTTTCATTTTTAGGTGATGATAAACAAGTTTATGAGCAATCACTTAAATTAGGGCGGCCACCAAAGTAATATTCATTTTTAATTATTATATTTTTTTCAGTTTATTTAATTCATTTAAATTTAATTTTGGCTTTTAAACAACATTGATTGATTACTTGGGTTAGGAGGAAGGAGAAGTAGAATGTTAATATATAATTTGAAGTAATTGAACAAGTTAATTGTGGTTAGAAAATCAATCTAATTTTATTGGAATTAGGATAGTTTAGTGAAAAAAAAAAATTAGAATTGATATGATTTATTAAATTTTTCTATAAAAAATTATGGTTTATATTTTAGTATTATCTAATTTAATGAATCAAAATAATTCTAGAAATACTAAAGTATTATAATTAAAATCTGTGATAGCAAATAAATAAGTAGAAAATATATTATGATTTATGTTCTTTAGATGCAAAAAATTAGAAAAATAGATCAATTAAATATAAAATTAATTATTATGATTATTTTTTTAAGTATCAAATTAAAGAAGACAATCAAAATAGATGATTGAAAATCTATTCATCTCAGATCAAGGCGGGTACTCTTATTTCTAATTTACAATAATATTATTGAATTCCTCTAAATCAAACATAAATAATAGTTTAGATATATGCCTATGTGGATAGATAGTACAGTACAACTTGTTCATGTTTATCTGCTCCATAAATTTTATTGTTCTTATTTACAATATATGCTACAAAGCTCCATAATTTATCTGCTCTATAATTTATATATTTTTAGTGAATAGGATGACTTTGGAGAGACAAGTTAACAAAATCATAAATGAAGAAAAGATACATTGGGTTGTCTCCCAATAAACGCTTAGTTTAACGTCTTCACTCAGATCACAATACAGCATAACACGCATAAATTATAAAGCAAAACAAACATGCAATCAAATAACAAGATAATGCTTGAGTTGCCTTCAAGTAGCACTTTGTTTTATGTCTTCATTCTGACATAATCAAATCATGAGTACAATTTTTCCTCAGGATCAACTTGTCATTTTAATAATCTTTGATCAATCAACCAATATTTTAGATGCCTCGAAAAAAATATTCTAAATCCTCAAATTTTAGTCCCAAATTTGAATCTTCCTGATTATAAGTATTTTTCTTCAATCCCTTAATCAAAATTTCATATAATTTCTCAATCTCAATTCAACAACAGTTTTTTGAAGGATATACAAGTGATTGAATTGAATTATAAATCCTAAAATTCATTTTTTGATTCATTGCTCTTATGATTAACTCCCTTTTTGTAAATTAATATTTGTCTTTTCTATTGCTAGAAAATGTCTACTTAGGATAATGAGGGTCTTTTTATCTTTCTCCATATCTAAGACACTGAAATCAGCAGGGAAGATGAATTTTTCAAACAAGCACATCCGCAATCACTCCCTGGGATAGGTAAGAGAATGATCAGCTAATTGCAGGTTTATCGTGGTTGGTTGAACTTATCTTAATCGTAATTTTTTAAATATTGACAAAGACATAACCTCTAAATCACACATGACTTTCCAAAAAATCTCTCTCATATACCATAAAGAATTTTAAAACTATCCGGATTCTTAATTTTTTGTGAAAGTTTTTTTCTGAAGGATACCACTACACTACCCAGTTCGGGTCGTAGTCTCAAAATCACATAGTATTCTCTTCTTTTGTCATTCTTGAAATTCACATAACTAGGCATATGTTCTAAAACTAAAAAAAAAAAAGAGATGTTAATTATGAGCTTTTTGAACATCTCTAAAAATCTGGAGAACTGTTGATCTAACTTGTTCTTTCGGAGTTTCTTAGAAAAAGGTGGTGGTGGTCTCTCTCATTCTTTCATAGGAGGTGAGTTAGGTTTTCCTAAGTTTGTTCTTTCCTTGGAAATGAGTTGGGTTTTCTTAATTTATTAAAATGTTTTTTACCAAGCCTTTTTGGCTTTGGTTCAGGACTAGCATCCTTCCTCGTTATTTCTTCCAACTCCTTTCCACTCTTCCATGTGATGGCCTTCACTCGATTTTTTATTTTTCTTTCAGATTCACTTCAGTGTATTGGGTAACATTCCATAGGGTCGATTACTTAAAGAATTAGCTATCTGCTCTAATTGATTTTCAATATTTCTTATGATTGCAGCTTGACTTTATAATTGGTTCCCAATTAGCAACACAATTTCTTTCAAAAAAAGTTTCTTTTCTTTAAATTAAGAATTGATAATGAATCCTGATGGGTAAGTCGGTCTTGGGTTGTCAATGCCCTTATTGTTCCAATAAACTTCATGATTAATTTTGTTGCTACCCCGTTTCCAATTTTCTAAACTTTGATTATTGTTGTTTTAGTTAAAATATTTGTGATTCCTCCTGTCCGAGTTATAAGTATTGGAATATCGGTTATTGAATATGTCATTAATAACATTCATTGACTCCACATATATAACATTAGCTTCATATAGTTTTTCATAGATATTCTTTTCTATTACTAATGATCCTAGTGTAGGATTTAAGCCTAGTTTATCTAATTTCTTGGATTAAGATTCTACATGTGAATTTAAAATTGCTAATATATTCGTATCATAGACACTGGCTAACTCCCTAGAGTTAACTCTCTTGGTGGGCCATTGAAAGTTATTTGTAATCATTTCTACAGTGTTACTGCTTATGTATTACTATTTTTGATAAACATTCAAAAAGTTATAATTATGTGTTCGGTGACAAATGAGAATGTAGAAAGATTGATTTTCTACTCACTTGATCTTGATGAATAAAAGTCGGGATAATGTTAGTAGAAATTGAGTCTTGTTGAATTGTCCTCCTATGTTATACCTTTAAATGAATGGAGGGGTCAATTGGGGTGCCATATTCTTTCTTTAATCAATAGTCGATTCAATAATTTTATTTAAGATGACAAAAACTTTGCTTAAAGGGATTAAAGGAGTCAGCAACTTCAATAATCCTCTTAAGAGATCTTGGCAAATTAACGTCTCTTTTGTCTTTTGATCTAGGCTCACAAAAAAAAAAAACTTTGGAAAAGGCAAAATTTTCTTGACAAAACTAAATATATGTTATTCAAGGACTTGTAATAAAGAATTAACCCAGACAACTTTTTGAGAAAAACTTGTCTGAGCATCTATTGAATTGACTCTTACCTTATAATTGCTTTGATTTTTAGTAAAGTCTCCCGCATAATTAATTGTCATTTGGAATATTTAAAGATAAATTCTTAGTTAAGCTTATTTTTTAGCAATAGATCAGGCAGTTTTACCCTCAATGATAATCTTCTTGGCAATAGGCTCTAAGAGAAGGATGGTGAAGTCGTTAGGGTAGTTTGCTCCATTGGAAGGCCAGCTAAAATCAGTAGGGTTGCCTTTATGAAAGTAAATTTTAAAACAAAGAAATTTCACAAGATAATTTACAAAAATTTTTTTTAAAAAAAAGACTCCAAGATAATTGGTTCAGGAGGAGGAACTGGGCACTCAGTGTAACACCTCGTTTTATCTANGCAAAATTTTCTTGACAAAACTAAATATATGTTATTCAAGGACTTGTAATAAAGAATTAACCCAGACAACTTTTTGAGAAAAACTTGTCTGAGCATCTATTGAATTNACAATTTTCTTGACAAAACTAAATATATGTTGTTCAAGGACTTGTAATAAAGAATTAACCCAGACAACTTTTTGAGAAAAACTTGTCTGAGCATCTATTGAATTGACTCTTACCTTATAATTGCTTTGATTTTTAGTAAAGTCTCTCGCATAATTAATTGTCATTTGGAATATTTAAAGATAAATTCTTAGTTAAGCTTATTTTTTAGCAATACATCAGGCAGTTTTACCCTCAATGATAATCTTCTTGGCAATAGGCTCTAAGAGAAGGATGGTGAAGTCGTTAGGGTAGTTTGCTCCATTGGAAGGCCAGCTAAAATCAGTAGGGTTGCCTTTATGAAAGTAAATTTTAAAACAAAGAAATTTCACAAGATAATTTACAAAAAAATTTTTTAAAAAAAAAGACTCCAAGATAATTGGTTCAGGAGGAGGAACTGGGCACTCAGTGTAACACCTCGTTTTATCTACCCAGAGGAAAAGAATCAAATATTCGAATACTCAAGAGAAATCGAAGAAGAAGAAACAAGGAGTTAGGGACACTTGAAAGGGAGGAGAGGAAACAAGGGGGTCGAAGCCTAAAGAGGTAAGTTCGCTTATAAAATACCGTATGAGGGGGCAGGAACCTATTAGGAGAGCCGAATCCGCGTACGTTTGAAGTTCGATTGAAAGAGTTCATGTGCGAGGAGGCGGTATCAAGCTTCGAGAAGTTTTGCACGAATGAGAAACATGAGCAAGGAGGGAGCGGAAGTTGAAGGAGGCATCATTCTCTGTCAAGCAGTGGAGGAAAGTAAGGGAGTCGTCAAGGTAGCGTTAGTTTCGTGCCGAAGGTAGAAGTTATATAACTATTAACAAATGAAAGAATCACTAAAACATAAAGCAGTATAATTAAATTTACTTCGTTATAGGTTGNAAACTTCTTGCTGAGAAGAGGACACGAGCAGTGAACGAATCCTTTTGTCACGATCCGACCCGAAGCTCGGAATTAACTCAAGCGGGAACTTCCGACAGTGATATTTAAGTTTTCTATATTCATTTACTATAACTATTAACAAATGAAAGAATCACTAAAACATAAAGCAGTATAATTAAATTTACTTCGTTATAGGTTGTCTACGTCTTCTATAAGTGTTATTTATTTTATCGCTTATCTTTTAATCACTTAGCTAACATGAAAGGTTAGTTTAAAATAACAAGAGCTAAACCAATAAATAAATACTCATACTTTAAAACTATAGTAATACAAGAGAAAAGGATGCAACATGCATCCTAGTTAAGCTTTTAATAAATAAACATAAAAATTTATTGTTATTCATAAAAAAATTTTACTCTAATTATATCATTTTATATTTGTACTACTGTCACAAGAGTACCATCTAAAAATTTGTATCAATTAAGGTACTTGAATATCAATACTCTTTTTCATATAAGTGCACGGGTAACTTAGTGCTTTCCCTCTAGTACTATAAAGANCACTGTCACAAGAGTACCATCTAAAAATTTGTATCAATTAAGGAACTTGAATATCAATACTCTTTTTCATATAAGTGCACGGGTAACTTAGTGCTTTCCCTCTAGTACTATAAAGAGGTGACTCCATCATAGTCAAATATACACATACAATTAATCTATGCAGACTATATCATTCATAATTTCATATCGCTCAACATTAAATACTCAATGCCTTAAATATTTCATATTATGAGATTATAAGCATTTGCATTAGAATGATCAATAAAATATATTAATAAAAAAATCAATTACATTAATCAAGGATAAATAACAACCCATACAACTTCTTTAGAAGAGATAATAAAATTATATTATAATTTAAGAGTACCAGTACTCATATTAATGACGATTAATTTGTTATTTAATTTATCTTGATGTTGACTCTTTTAAAGTTAAACGCCTAAAATAAGCATAATATTCATATTAAAATTTAATTTATTTATTCTGTTATTGCAAATTTAATAACATTTGATTATTGCATGCTTATTTTTTTATTCAATGATATATATATATATATATATATATATATATATATATATATATATATGTGTGTGTGTGTGTGTGTGTGTGTGTGTGTGTGTGTGT